>LPNX011092974.1:24270-87563 GCA_001517045.1 Pseudotsuga menziesii | reverse complement strand
CCCCCCCCCCCCCAACCTAACCCAACCACCACAAATGATCCTTTGACCTTTTTGAAAACCCATCTTTCTCTCCTGACACTACTTCCCTTGTGCTCTCATCACACTTAGCCCCACTATATTTCCCCTCCCTAGTCATGTGCACACTCCCCATGCATCAAATCACATTGGTCGACCCCCTTTACAGATCTCCAACCCCTCCATTTAACCCACCAGATTATAAGCCTAATCCCCCTATCCCGACTGAACCATACCTTTTAGCATCCGACAACCCATCTCCCAGCTTGTTGACCACTAGTTCTAAACCTTCAGCCAAGTCATCTCCAAGGTATTTCTTCATACCTTGCCCTATCATTACACTTGTGGCATCATCTACCATGATCTCTTCCTTGGCATATGATACCCACAAGATTTGACTCAGAGGGCGTCATTCCATTATGGCATCTGTCAGGAATCAATCTGCCATTGATGTTCATAGAGGTAGACAACTCACCATAAAAGGGGCCTTAGCACACACCCATGTAAAGAGGTTCCATTAATGCTTTACATCACCTTGAATATCAGGGGTTTGGGTCACCCCTCCAAAAAAGGGCCCTCAAAAGGATTGTACAGGTTCACCATCTAGATCTTTTACTTATTCAGGAAACCATAGTTGTTGGGGACTACATCATCCCTAAGATGAAACGACTTCTACCACATTGGGATTTTATATCATTTGATGCAAACGACTGCTCTGGAGGCCTATTCATAGATTGGAACACACACAACATATCATGTAACATTTGTTGGGGGATTAATTTAGGGGTTGGTTCTGAATTTCTCTTTTCTGACTTGGGTATCACGTTCACTCTTATCAAGATCTATGGGCCTCATACCAATTTTACAGTGTTTTGGGACAACCTCTTCGCAGCGGGTTCTCATCAACCAAAGAATTTCATTCTTGCAAGTGAGGAGATATGGGGGGAACATGCAAAAAAAGACCCCCTCACATAATATTTTGTAGAGAACTTCATTGATGTGGCCCTACATGATATCCCACCTATTGATCTTAAACCTATATGGAACAACAAACGCGTTGCCGAACATTGTATTGCAAAGCGCCTCAATTGTTTTCTTGTTGACGATGGCATTTTACATATGGATTTTAGCATAAAGTAGTGGGTCATATATGGCGGTGAATCTAACCATTCCCCTATAATCATGGAAATTAAAGGTGACCAATGCAAGCTACTTGCACCCTTCAAGTTATGTGATATATGAATACAAGATCAACAATTCCATGAAATGGTAAAAGACCTTTGGATTCCGTATGTGGCGCATGAACAAAGCTCACCATCCCTCCACACCCTCGACAATCTTAAAATAATTGAAGGATGCGCTATATCATGGGTATCTGAGAAGAATGCTTGTAGGGAGGAGCCCTCACAAGTATCAAGGAACAAATATCTAATCTCAATGTCATTAACCCAACTGGTTTCATTTCATGTGAACACATTTTAGAAATTGGTATGTTGGAAGCCAAGAAAAGAAAGATTCTCCAGGATGAAAAAGCCTCCTTCAAGATAAAAATCTAAGCAATCTGGATACAAGCAGGTGACAACAACTCTAAAATTTTCCATAACTATATTAAGCACATAGAACATGTCAAATCCATATGGGAGAGAGAGGACTTCAAGCAGAATTTGGTTCAAGGCTTTCATGACATTGCACAGGTTGGGGTTCAACACTTCTCAGGTTTATTCAAAGAAGAAGTTGGAGCATTGGTTGGACCTATGATACAATTGATTCCCCATTGCCCACAATCAATCACAAATGAACAAAATGCTACCCTTACAGTTGGCATTGCCCTTCTTGAACTTGAGGACGCTATAAAACATCTCCCATGGGACAAAATCCTGGGGCCCTATGGATGGCCCATCAAATTTTATGTTGGATGTTTCCATATTATTGGTAATGGTCTCCTAGTCGTGGCCGAAGAATCCAAGAGGAAAGGAAGAATATTTGTGGCCTATAATTTAACTTTCCTCACCCTTATACCTGAGACAGACAAAATTGTCACCATGGATGATCTCCATCCTATCTCTCTATGCAACTGTATCTACAAGATTATTGCTAAAATTTTAGCAAGTAGAATCAGAGAAGTTCTATCAAATTTCATCTCACCAGAACAATTTTCCTTTGTTGATGGCAGACAGATTCATGACGCTATAGGTATAACATAAGAAGTTTTACACTCAACCAAGATCAAGAAAGTTATGGCAACCATATCCAAGGTAGATTTGAGCAAAGGTTATGACAAAGTGAGTTGGACCTGCCTTGGACTACTTCTTATTCAGGGCGGCTTCTAGCTTCAAATAGTCAATTGGATTCTCTCATGCATACAGACTGTCAGTTTCATTGTACTTATTAATGGATCTGGCTCAACTTTCTTCAGGCCCAGTCGAGGCCTCTGGAAGGGATGCCCTTTGCATCCCTTATTATTCGTGCCAGTCATTGAAAGCCTCATCCGGTTAATTATCACAACCAAGAAATATGTGGTTTTAATAGGTTTTCATTTTGGAGGTCACCTTTCCATCACTCACCTACTTTTCATAGATGACATCTTACTCTTATCTAATGGATCCAGTAGGGATATTTAGAAACTAAAGGACATATTGGACCTTTTCTGCACTGCGTAAGGTATGTTATGTAACTCCCACAAACCCACCACAGCTTTTATGAATACAAAAGATTAATAGATCTGCATCGTCACTTAAGAGTTTGATATTTTGTCTACTAACATATCTTTGGGAATCAACTGTCTTGGTTTTGTCATTAAACCCAATGATTACTCCTTGAAAGACTGGTCGTGGCTTGTTTCCTAGGTAGAAATCAAATTACATTTCTAGTGCAAACATTGGTTGTCCAAAGCAAAGAGGATTGTTTTAATGAAGTATGCGTTGTAAGGTTTACTGGTTTATCGACTCACCATTGCCCATGTACCGAGCTCCATATTGGAAACCATATGTAATATGTCATTCAATTTCCTGTGGAGATGAAAAGATGATGGAAAATATTTTCACTAGTTATCATGGAAAAAAATAGCTGTCCCAAAAGCCCTTAGTGGATGGGGCTTGAAACACCTCGAAAATTTTGTTAAAGCACTCGCAACAAAAGGAGTTTGGAGGGTTTTGACACATAAATGTTAATGGGTGAATGTTGTCACACATAAATATATACACCCACTAAACCCCACTAAATGGATCCAACACCTTGTTAGGAATATGCACAACATCTCAAACCCATGGAAAGGACTCCTCAAGGCATCTGATACTATCGACAATTGACTATCATGGGAGATTGGAAATGGAAAACAAATAAGGATTGGGATTGATCCCTAGATTAGGTGCAATAACCAACACCTATTGCCTCAACACATGATGGAGGCTCTTATTGAAAAAGGAATCACACACATATACCAAATCACACACACTGACAATAGCAACATATTTTATTAGCACTGGATCTCAGCATGCCATTTGGGCTTTGAGAATGAGGATTGCATCAGATGGGATGTATATACTCGTGCTCTAAAGTCATGCCATGTCAGGATTGATCACAAGTCATACACCCTAAAATGGAACAAAAATGAATATGGTGGCCATTATCTTCCTAAAATTGGATATCAAGTTATTCGAGTTCTCGAGGGCAATAATCCAACCGAATGGTGGCACCTGATATATGGGCTATCCAATGTCTGCTCAAAAAAAAAAATACGTGGCTCTTCCTAGCTGACTGTGTCCCCACCTAGGACAATCTCCCCAGGAGATATTAAAATGGCCACAATAGACGTGCCTTATACTATATGGAAGGTGAGTCCACAGATCACTTATTTAGCTAATGCTCATATTTTTAGAATATGTGGTCATATGCTACTCAAATCACATGCACAACTTTTCACTGGCATGGAACATACCTACATGAAGCATTCTAATCATGGCTCAAAAATTTGAGTTACACGCCCTAGAGAGCTCTGCCTTATGTCATGATATGGGGGGCCTAGTTATCTAGGAACAATATGATTTTTCAAGATACTATCATACCTCCACTTGTTAAAGCAGCCAAAATCTTGGCTATTCTAGAATATTTCCCTCAGGTCAAATAGGTCAAGCAACAAAGGATCATCAAAGAGGCGCTTATTGACAAAGAAATACCATGGTGTTTCTTTAATGGAGCGACACAAAGCAGCTCAACCATAGGCGGTGCAGGGGGCATTTTGTTTTTCAATGAAAGGAGAAGCATCCATATGTCAGCTGAAATAGGCCTAGCTACCAACACTATGGCTGAACTATCCGAAATCAAGATTCTTGTAAGCTATGCCAAATCTATTGGGGTTAATAACTTACAACTCTTTGGGCACTCATGGATCATAATTGAATATTTTACTCTCATAAACCCCCAAAAAACGTCTCTTTGAAACCCTTGTTTGATAACAATCAACACCTTCTTCAGAGTTTTGATGGATACTCTTTCAAATACATATACATGGAGAAGAATACCTTAGCAGACTATTTCTCTAAGAAGGGACTTCTACTTGTTGTAGGAACATGGAAACTCTAGGAGGCAAATATTCATTTCATCAAGGAATTGATCCAGGACCATCATTAGTAATACCTCAGTTGTTAAGCCCCAAACTTATGATCCTTCATGTGACTTATGTTCTTTTGCATTATGGACTTATGATATTTTATATGATTGTGGACTTATGATCCTTTGCATGATTAATGTGATTAAGGACTTATGATTATTGTTTTATAACGTGACTTTGGACTTTGGCACTATTATTGATGTTAATGTTATCACTAGCATCTTTGCTATCTTTGAATGTTGTTACTATTGATTAAATAAACAACTGGCTCAACCAAGGCAACTAAAAGAGTATGTGGGACCATGGATTCCACAAAGTGAGGGGGAATGGGGAAATCCCTAGCACCTTATAACTTGTTGTTGGATTAAGTTTGTCCATCCCAATTCATATTTGCACCCTGGTAAGATTAATAATGTTGGTCACCCAAACCTTGTACAACAGACCCTATTCTCAATAATTATAGACTATGGAGTTAATATTGCATATTTTTCACACCTTAGTGGTCCCCTCTTTCCTAGGGTTCCCTCCTTGGGAAGATATTCCCTCACATTTATGTGTTTTTGGTCATTTATGAGCCCTTTTCCTAGTTTTTAGGGGCTGTAAGCTATTTTCTAGCTTCCACTCTTACACCATGAATTGATGATCATATTTTCATGCTTCTATGATATTCATGACCCTATTGGATTCCCTCTCTCACCTATTTCATCCTCCTTGATGTTTTGTAACCCCATTTATGCATTAGTGAGCCTCCATGTGCTCTTCATGGCTTTGCTCCTTAGTTTTTGGTAACTCCTCCTCATGGTGCTAATTCGGGAAAGGGAATCTTTTCACTAAGCCACCACTCCACTAATTAAAGTTAAGTCTCCATGATGAAGCTTAAATCTTACCTCTCTCTAATTTTAGCTTATTCCTTTGGGTTAGAGTTGGCCTCCTTGTGTTATAAATCCATATGTCCTCTCCTTGTTGAAGTTAATATTGAGCTTTGGACCATGTGACTTATGTTATTTAACCATGTTGGGAATGTTTATATCATTGAGCATGTGTTGAGACTTAGAGTGAGTCTATTTGTTTCCCTTTTCTTCCATTATATCACTCTACTAGTCCAGGTTCTCGCACATGAAGCTAGGGAACGAGAATGGTGAGCTAGGTCACATCCCTTAGGTAGCGGAGACAAACAGGTAAGTAGTAGTGGGAAGCATTGTGGGTCTCGAAATAGGTAGTTTCAAGAGTGGTGAGACTAAGTGAGCCTCTGCCTGTGGATCCATGGTCTAAACTCGGGGGTGTCCTCTTCAAACAAGGAATGCTTGATGGTGTCTACGACTGGGAGGAAAGTTGTCCTGATGCAGCCAATTGCCTATATTTTGAGATAAGTATTTCTCTTATGTTGTGTTTTCATTACATGATTTTATTTGGTATATGTGCAAAAGTGGTTGATTGGTTGTTTGAGTGTTAATGTATTGAATTTCAGGATCTGCATGTAGGAAGGACGAATTTCATATAATATGGAATTGAGTTTCTATGCTCGTTACCTTCACTCTATTTTTCTTCTTCTTATTAATTTTTTTTAATGTTGGCTCTATTGTATTGAGAGGGGTGCAACCATATGATCTGTTTTGCCCATCTCTGCTCATTTATGTGTTGTGAGACCTGTTCCATTGCATCCGGAACAGGGTTTCTAGTGAAAAACACCTTTTGTTTCATTGAATTTTTTTTATGGATGACCAATATATGTTTGTTTTGGTCTGACAGTTTTATGGTGCCAAGATGAGCGCACCTGTCATTTGGTTGTAAATATTTTGTTTACATATTTGTTCTTAGTTGCATATCTGAGTATGAGTCATGTATTCTAGATGTAAAAGTAATCGATTGCTGGAGGGTGGCAGCCATATGATCTGATTTTATTAGTGAGAGATGACTGTAGGGGACAATAATCAAGAGCTGATTTTTAGGGTTGTAGTTGCAGCCAATGTTCTTTGTTTGCTCTAGTTTCAGTGTGGGTGTAGATTGCAGCCTATGGATGTTCCATGATATGTGGTTTTCCTTACTTTTTAAATTCATGACGTTGTAGGCATAACATAAGAAATTAAACCCAATGATTACTCCTTGAAAGACCGGTCATGAGTTTGACTTTTTGTCTACTCACATATCTTTGGGCATCATCTATCTTGACTTTTTCATTAAACCCAATTATTACTCCTTGAAAGACTGGTCGTGGCTTGTTTCCTAGGTAGAAATCAAATTACGTTTCTGGTACAACCATTGGTTGTCCAAAGAAGGGAGGCTTGTTTTAATGAAGTATATTGTAAGGTTTATCATTTTATCATCTCACCATTTCCCATGTACCGAGCTCCATATTGGAAACCATATGTAAGATGTCATTCAATTTCCTATGGAGATGAAAAGATGATGGGAAATATTTTCACTAGTTATCATGGAAAAAAATAGCTCTCCCAAAATCTCTTGGTGGATGGGGCTTGAAACACCTTGAGAGCTTTGTTATGGGTGAATGTTGTCACACATAAATATATACACCCACTAAACCCCACTAAAAGGATTTGACACCTTGTTAGGAATATGCACAACATCTCAAACTCATGGAAAGGACTACTCAAGGCATTTGATACTATCGGTGGTTGACTATCATGGGAGATTGGAAATGGAAAATAAATAAGGATCGGGACCAATCCCTAGATCAGTTGCAATAATCAACACCTATTGCCTCAACACATGGTGGAGGCTCTTATTGATAAGGGAATCACAGACAATCAAAGTAGCAACTTCTTTTATTAGCACTTGCTCTCAATATTCCATTTGGGCTTTGAGAATGAGGATTGCATCATATGGGACGTATATAGTCGTTCTTTAAAGGCATGCCATGTTAGGATTTATCACAGGTCGGACACCCTAAAATGGAACAAAAATGAATATGGTGGCCATTATCTTCCTAAAATTGGATATCAAGTTATTCGATTTGCCGAGGGCAATAATCCAACCGAATGGTGGCACCTGGATATATGGGATATCCAATGTCTGCTCAAATCAAAACTTTTTGTGTGGCTCTTCCTGGATGACTATGTCCCCACCTAGGACAATCTCCTCAGGAGATATGAAAATGGCCACAATGGATGTGCCTTATGTTATATGGAAGGTGAGTCCACATATCACTTATTTATCTAATGCTCATATTTTTAGAATATGTGATCCTACCACTCAAATCACAGACACAACTTTTCACTAGCATGGAACGGACTTGAAGGAAGCTTTCCATTCATGGCTCAAAAATCCGAGTTACACACCCTACAGATATCTACCTACTCTCATGATCTAGGGTGTATGGTTATCTAGGAACAATATGATTTTTCAAGATACTATCATACCTCCACATGTTACTGCAACCAAAAGCTTGGCTATTCTAGAACATTTCCCTTGGGTCAAACATGTCAAGCAACAAAGGATCATCAAAGAGGCACCTATTGACAAAGAAACACCATGGTGTTTCTTTAATGGAGTGACACATAGCAACTCTAACATAGGTGGTGTAGGGGGCATTATGTTTTTCAATGAAAGGAGAAGCATCCATATGTCGGTTGAAATAGGCCTAACTACCAACAATATGGATGCACTATTTGTTATCAAGATTATTGTGAGCCATGCCAAATCGATTTGGGTGAATAACTTACAACTCTTTGGGGACTCATGGATCATAATTGAATGTTTTACTCTCATAAACCCCCAAAAAACATCTTTTTGAAACCCTTGTTTGAGGACAATCAACACCTTCTTCAAAGTTTTGACGAATACTCTTTCAAATACATATACATGGAGAAGAATACCTTGGCAGACTCTTTCTCCAAGAAGGGACTTCTACTTGTTGTAGGCACATGGAAACTCTAGGAGGCAAATATTCATTCCATCAAGGAATTGATCAAGGACCATCACCATTAATACCCTAGTTGTTAAGCCTCGGACTTATGATCCTTCATGTGACTTATGTTCTTTTGCATTATGGACTTATGGTATTTTATATGATTGTGGACTTATGATCCTTTGCATGATTAATGTGATTAAGGACTTATGATTATTGTTTGATAACGTGACTTGGACTTTGGCACTATTATAAATGTTAATGTTATTACTAGCATCTTTGATATCTTTGAATGTTGTTACTATTGATTAAATAAGCAACCGACTCAAGAAAGGAAACTAAAAGAGTATGTGGGACCATGGATTCCATAAAGTGATGGGGAATGGGGACATCCCTAGCACCTTATAACTTGTTGTTGGCTTAATTTTGTCCATCCTAATTCATATTTGCACCTTGGTGAGAGTAATATTGTTGGTCACCCAAACCTTGTACAACGAACCCTATTTTCAAAAACTATGGACTATGGAGTTAATATTTCATATTGTTCACACCTTAGTGGCCCCCTCCTGCCTAGAGCGCCCTCCTTGTGAAGATATTCCCTCACATTAATGTGCTTTTGGTAATTTATGAGCCCTTTCCTAGTTTTTAGGGCTTGTAAGCTATTTTCTAGCTTCCAATCTTACACCATGCATTGATGATCCTATTTTCATGCTTCCATGATATTTATGGCCCTATTGGATGCCATCTCTCACCTATTTCTCCCTCCTTGTTGTTTTGTAACCCCCTTTATGCATTAGTGTGCCTCCATGTGCTCTTCATGGATCCACTCCTTAGTTTTTGGCAACTCCTCCTCATGGTGCTAATTTAGGAAATCTTTTCACTAATCCACCACTACACTAATTCAAGTTAAGTCTCCGTGATGAAATTTAAACCTCACCTTTCTCTGATTTTAGTTGATCCCCTTGGATTATAGTTGGCCTCCTTGTGCTATAAATTCATATGCCCTCTCCTTGTTGAAGTTAATCTTGAGCTTTGGACCACGTGACTTATGTTATCTAACCGTGTTGGGAATGTTGATATTATTGAGAGTGTGTTGAAACTTAGAGTGAGTCTATTTGTTTCCCTTTTCTTCCATTATATCACTCTACTAGTCCAGGTTCTTGCATAGGAAGCCAGAAAATGAGAATGGTGAGTCAGGTCACATCCCATAGGTGGTGGAGATGGACATGAAAGTAGTAGTGGGAAACATTGTGTCTCTCGGAAGAGGTAGTTTTGAGAGTAGTGAGCCTAAGTGAGCCTCTGCTTGTGGATCCATGGTCTCAGATTGGGGGTGACCTTTTTAAGTGAGGAATGCTTGATGATGTCTACGACTGGGAGGAAAGTTGTCCTGCTGCAACCAATTGCCCATATTTTGAGATAAGTATTTCTCTTATGTTATGTTTTCATTACATTATTTTATTTGGTATTTGTGCAATGGTGGTTGATTAGTTGTTTGAGTGTTCATGTATTGAATGTCAAGATTTGTATGCAGGAAGAACAAATTTCATATAATATGGAATTGAGTTTCTATGCTCGTTACCTTCTCTCTATTCTTCTTCTTCTTATTCAAAAATTGTAATTTTGCCTCTATTGTATTGAGAGGGGTGCAACCATATGATATGGTTTGCCTATCTCTTCTCATTTATGTTTTGTGATACATGTTCCATTGTGTCCGGAACAATGTTTCTAGTAAAAAGCACCTTTCGTTTCATTGAAAAATCTTTCTGGATGACCAAGATATGTTTGTTTTACTCTGACTGTTTTCTGGTGCCAAGATGACCGCACTTGTCATTTGGTTGTAAATGTTTTGTTTACATATTTGTTCTTAGTTGCAGATCTGAAGATGAGTGGTGTATTCTAGATTTAAAATTAATCGATGGCTGGAGGGTGGCAGCCATACGATCTCATTTTTATTAGTGAGAGATGATTGTAGGGGACAATCATCGGGAGTTGATTTTGAGGGTTGTAGTTGCAACCTGTGTTCTTTGTTTGCTATGGTTTCGATGTGGCTGTAGATTGCAGCCTATGGATGTTCCATGATATGTGGTTTTCCTTACTTTTTATCCTTGCTAACACCACACACATACCAACATCAAAAAAATAGATTGATTTGCAAATAATCAATGACATCAATAATTGATTGTTTATAAACTATGCCATCAAACAAACCAAAAGTACATAAATTAGTTATTCACACCAAAGATGATGTTTATCATGTATTATTCATGTTCTTGTTGCAATTATGATCCTTATCTCACACTTTGGAAATTATTAATTGATTGTTGCAATTAATTATTTAATTAAGTGTCGCAATTAAATAAAGGGTTATTACAATTAACTGATATTTCAAAATGGGACAGCAAAGGAAACTAGGTTGATTGACATTTTGATATGCTAGATTGGATTATTCCTCAAAAAAATTTGTTGTTGATTTAGCTGATAGGAAAAGCTCCATTTCATCACTCAACCAAAGACCACTGGGATGGGGCAAATTGGGTAAATACTCTGCATCGCAAGGCTACTCTGCTCTCCAAAACAAATTGCCATTATCGCATTCAGCTCAAAACATTCTGCCTACAACACACCCAGTTCATTTCTGGAAATCTGTTTGGAGCTCTCCACGTGTGCCTAAGGTCAACTTTTTCACGTGGCTGGTAATGCATAGGAAGTCATTAACTGGTGAAAACCTGGAAAAGAGAGGTTTCTACGACCCATTTCGATGTTGTTTTTGTCATCATGCTGCAGATACTTCAGATCATTTGCTCATTGTTTGCGTCTTCACTCAGCATGCATGGGTGTTGATCCTTAAAGGTTTACCAGTGTCTGACCCTTGGAATATTGAAATTGTAAATTTGTTTTTAAATTGGAATTCCATAAATCCAAGAAACGGTTCAATTAGTCATGGATGGAGTAAAATTTGGCAAGCTATTCCAAACTTCATTTGGTGGAAAATATGGCTTGCAAGAAATGATTTAATTTTTAATAACAAATAACGATTCCAAAAATTGTAGCAGCAAAAGCAAAAGCTATGCTATTGGAAGCAGTGAGAAATCAAATTAAAATTGACCCCTCAACAATTGAATATAAATGGATTGGTTGTTTGCAGCAGAGAAAACCACAGAAGAATTTTGGTAAGCCTTTTATAAAACCAAAATGGCAAATGAGACTATCAGAAAAGGAATTTTTAGAATGGTGGCAAAGTCAAAATAAAGTTTTAGTTTTTTTCAATGGAGCAACCAAAAAAAATCCGGGGATCGCCATAGCAGGTGGTTTGCTGTATTATCCTGGAGGAATGTTAGAAACTAGTTTTAGTTGGGGCACAGGACAAAACATGAATAATTAAGCAGAAATTCTTGCTCTTTTAAAAGCCTGTCAGCTAGCGAAGGAAGTCGGACATAAATATCTGCAAATATTTAGAGATTCAAAAATTATAATTAAAGTTATAAATACTGATAAACATTTAAGAAATTTTTCCTTGAATGGGACTATGCAAAGGATTCAGTTCATTTTGACTGAATTTGACTATGTTTCCTTTTTTTAATATACTTCGAGAATTGAATAAGAAGTTTGATTCTAAAGCTAAGCGGGGATGCCAACTTCCCACAAGAATGCTAATTCTAAATGAAGGACCTAGCTTGAAGCATCAAATTCCATAAGTTTGGAGCTGCCATTTGTATTATCCTAGAAACTGAGTAGATTTGGAATGAAGGAAATGTAATCATTGGCATACTTGTAAATTGGTTGATGGCTTTGGCTAATCAAATTTTTAATACAAAAAAAATTTACTCGTTTTAGTTATATACAAAAAAATGTTATTGCATAATCTGGCTACAATAAGAGTACTGAAGTTGTATAATTCACTTATGCATTTAAAATAACAATTTCATAAATCCAAAATTGTAATTTTGACAAAGTTTGGCTTCCTTAATTTTAGTGGTGACAAACCGATAAAAAGTAAAAACACAGAATGTTTAGCCTTCTTATTTTTTAATATAATTGGCGATGATGACGATGCTTGTTATCATCCATTAAGACCAAAATTGGTCTATTGGACCTTCAAAAAAATGGTAAGGAATTAATTGCTTTGGGTCTATAATTTTATTTTTATGTTATTTTGATTTATTTTGACACTATTTTTGGTATATTGGGAGGGATATCCTAGTTTTTATGGGGTTTTTATATTGGCTCGTTGGGAATGGTTGATAATCAAGGTGGTTGGGATACATCACACGACAAGGAGAGAAGAGTGGGGGGAACATGTGGGGACTCAAATATAAGACAAAGAAGCATATGATATGCTTTGGGTGCATGGTTTGAACAAGTTCAGTGGGTGGGGTTAACATGGTGGGTGCGCCTCAAGGTAGAACAACAGATTTAAGTTCCAATGCACATGAGTCTGGGAGGGGAACAATAAAGGATGCCTCTAGTGGTGGTTTCATAGATACTGGGTTGTTTTGGGGTGTTGGTCTAAAGCTTGTTCGAGGCAAAGTCAATAATAAAAAAATACCTAATATATGTCCTGATATTCACAAAAATGGAGGTATGTTGAATGGTGGCTTGCTAAAGATTAAAAACATTGGTAAATGGAAACTTATTGGGGGTGGAAACACGGTTCTAGGATGGGATGTGGATTTGGAGGGGATTGTTGGTCTAACTCTTAGAACCCTAGTTGGAAAGTTTAGCTACATGGCTATGAATGCCAAGGATATTGTGAGATGGACCTTGATTATCTGGGCACCATAAATTGGTTATCGACCTACAATCTTTATTTTACCACAAGGAAGGTATGGATTTGTTTTCAAAACTGAGGTACATGCTACATATATTTTACAAGAAACCTAGCTTAAAGGAAATGACAGTATGATGTTGAAATGGTGGAATAAGACATTTCGTCCCAAGACCAAGGTTATTAGATTCAGACACATGTGGGTGCTTCTACATGGTTTTCCTCTCACAATGTGGAATAAGGACGCATTTGCAGTTGTCAGCAATCACCTTGGTTGTTTTCTACATGTGGGTGAGCCTAGTCTTAAACAACATGGACAAGAGGGTGAGCCTTGTGCTAGTCAAAATCAATATGTCAAAGATATTACTGGATAAGTTAGATATTGAATGTTAGGGAAAGACATAATCTCATCTACTGGATTACTAGGGAATTTTTAGGTGTTTCAAATGTATAGTTGTAGTTCATAAATGGCTCAAATGTCCAAATGCCAGTTATGGTTCTAATTGTGAAGACTCTTTAGAAGAAATTAGGGCTTGATCTTCATATGAAACTTGTGATGTGGACAAGGTCCCTAAAGAAGGTAACGATATTGTCCTTCCTACATCTGATATTGGAACTTCGTCATCGACGGTTTTCTTCAATTTTGTAGGTAAGATCCATAATATTAACCCTATATTTGTTTCCATGTTATCTTTGAAGAAGTTGATTTTATTGCATCGCCTTAATCAAAGGGTGATTATGTTGGGGAGGATGTGGTGGGTGGGGGCTGTTTTTATACTCCGAGATAACATTATTGGGAAAAGATCGTCTGTCATTGAAGAATATATAAACTACTGGTTATGGGGGTGGTAAGGCGGTTTTGGGTATTTTAGATCCACATAGGGTTTCTTCAAATGAGAATAATGAGGTGTTATTGGGCCTGGTAAATTTTCTAGCATTCGAAGGAACTCTAAAACAATGTATTTGTCGGATGATAGGGTTTCTTTGGGTGGTATGGTCGAAATGACAATATTGTTAGACATTTTTCTTTTACCGGTTAACTTAGCGTGGTCAGGGGCCAGGGAGGCTTGATACGAGTTTGACGGGGAGAATATTATTGTTTTAACATACTAAGATGTTGTAGAAATGACCCCCTTACAATCATATATTGGTAATATTCCTTTTAAGCTTGTGGGGGTTGATGTCTAAAAGGTGGAGGTGGGGAAAAATTCTATAAGGCTTTTGCTTTAAAACAGGGTTAGAAGAGGGTGTTTCAAACATCACTTTTTTTCTATTAAAACCAGAAGTGGCAGAAAGGGATCTATCAAGGAAAAAGGAGGTAATAACATCAGTTTGACCCATTGGATAATGTGGAGGGCTATCGATCAAATAGTTTTTTGGATCTTAAATATTTTAAAGCCCTGGATAGAGGTAATAAATGTTCTGCATGTCATTGAACATCAGGGGAGTGGGGATCCTAAAACATTATACCTTGTGAGACTCATTGAGAAACTAAAACCTGATATATTTTTTTTGCAGTGGACTATGGTATTGCAGAAAAAAGGCCAGAATATTTTTTTTCCAAAATAAAAAAGGACTAGGCCATATGCGCCATGGACTCTAATGGGATGTCGAGGGGTATGTTATTGTCTTTGATCCCAAAATGTGCCTGTCGTTTGGATTTCAATACATCTATAGGCATTTTTCTTCAAGGTAACATTATTGGGTTTGTTGGTGAAGTCAATTTCATAAATTGCTACTGTTCATATATATAGAATTTTTTTTGGGACCAAGCAGTAAATGAAGTTTTGTTGCAGTTTCCCAATTTGATGTTGTTAGGAGATTTAAATATTACACTATCAGCTTTGGATATATGGGGACAAATGGAATGATTGGATAATAAGAATAATTATTTCTTGGACATATTCTCCTTGGTGGGACTAGCTGACATTGAACCGGTTCCTTTTCTTCCCACCTCGCGTAGTGGTAGAAATGTGGAGGGTGGGATTATGAAGTGCATTGATTGATTTTTAATGTCGGAGCAATTTATGGAATCATGTTATAGGTATCCGTCCTAGTTTTATTATATAGCAATCTCAGATCATTACCATTTTGTATTAGAGCTTGAGTTGGATGGAAAAAGGATTATATACCCCTTCAAATTTAATCACTCTTGGTTTCTAGAACTTGAATTTAAGACCCTGGTTCGGAATGAATGGAAAAAAAATGATGTGGATAAAATGCATCTGCTATATATAAATTGGTTCAAAATTGAAGCTTCTTAAAGTTCTATTTCTAAATAGGAGAGGGACGAGAAAAAAGATCTCAAGTCGTCTTTAAACAAGATATAATCACATATTGAAGACATAACCAAGGAAAACTCTTTGGGGTCCTTTTCCAAACAAGAGCGGGAAACATTGATCAAGCTGGAGTAGAGCAAGATGAAGATACTTAGAATAGAAGAAGAAGCATGGTGTTTAAAGAACAAAGAGATATGGGTTTTGGTGGGAGACTAAAACAACACTTTTTTTTCATAACTATGGTGAGGGTAGAAGAATTCATAACTCTATTTGGTCGTTAAAAGGTAAAGATGGTTCTACTATTGGAGAGATTCAATCTTTTCAAAAGGAAGCTATACTTTTTTTTCAATACCACTATCAAGATCCTGGGGATTCTTCAGTCATTAAGGAACTTAATATTATAAAGGAATTTCCTCGATTATTTTTGGATGAGGAAGGTGTTGGTGTGGTAGCACATGTGACTTTGGAAGAAATAATGAATGTATTGAAAGGACTTCCCAGATTGAAGAGTCCAGGATTGGACGCTTGGACAATGGAGTTGTTTTTAGAATTATTTGATATTATGGGTTCTCAAATTATTAAAGCGGTGGAAGAGTCAAGAAATTCTAGTAAGGTTTCTAGTGCTCTAAATTCTACATTCATTATGTTAATCCCGAAAATTACAAATCCATCTATTATCCCTAAGGTCTGCACTGGACTGCTACAGGGAAAATCTAGGGCACTTAGGAAGGAAAGTTGAATATATATGGTTTGTTTTATATGGTTTTTTTAAAGGTAGGCAAAGGAAGGTATGTGTATAGTATGGAAACAATGCATATTACAAAAGGAACTATGAACTTGTAGGTTTTGAATTATGAACTGAATGTATTACAAATCAGTATAACAATAAAACTAAAGATAAACGCATAAAAGAAATAAGATATAACTTTCATGCATTCATATCTCATCCACCATATAACAACGTTCTATATAGGAACTAAAAGAAAACATATCATAAACTACATGCAATAAGCACATATAGTGTATATATCATTAGTTATGTAATCATGATTATGTAGCAAATTTAAATTATGTAATCGGTTAGACAATCAATTGCAAACAGATAATATGGCACATAAAAGTTCACAATTCATATATAATCAATTGTTCATTGGAAAATGTAAGCATGCTTACAAAAATACAAGACCATCACGTGGCATACAAAAATCGAACCCTCTTTTCCTCTTGAGATTACAATATATAGATTTTACATCATCATAATCGAGACAGTTTCTTTGGGATTCTATAATCACACCCTTTACTAAAAATAGTTTTTCAAATCAAAGGATTATTCGACTCAACAAAAATGATTCTAAGATCCTATTTAAATCGGACACATCATCAAACTACAGATCGAGTTTTTAAAGTCTTACCTCATACTTGACTTTTTTCAATAAAACATCTAGAATAGATTGTTCAAACTTTATATAGATTTAGTAAATAAAACATTAAAATCTAAAATACCAACAATTGTCTTCATCATACTCCTTAGTGTAGATGCCAAATATCGGGGACTTGTAACAACGACTTGAAATTCCTGACCTTGTCCTCATTTGAGCTCCAGCAATCGATTATGATTATGCATAGTGTCCTGTAAGATATGTGTGCCCAAATTAGTCGATACACCCAACTTCTCACTACTTTCTAAGCTTTTCTTCCTTTCTTGTATGCATTCTTGCTTCCAGTATCTCTTCTATTTGAGAAGTTTAGCATTGATCTTCCTTAATTTTTTGAGAAAACCTACACACTTTGGTAAATCTGATCATTAATTTAGCCCTCTTATCACCAAATTTGTACACCTTATCCTATAACAACTAATTTTCTTGCCTAAGTTCCTTTACCAATCCCTTGTATTTCTTTAATTTCTTTTTTAATCTTTGATTAACTTCCTCTATATTTATTTCAGGTTCAGGGGAGGCAAATTCCTTCAGAATTGGAGTTGGTGCAACTGAGTTTTTTCTTTAATGTTTTCATCAAATTTAAAATCTAGATCGGTTTTCTCACTTGTGACATGTTCCACACGAGCTTCTTTTTATTTCTAGAAAACAATAGGAGTAACAGATTCTTGTTCTAGAGAATAAGGAATGGAATTGATGGTCTCTTCTAGGCTAACTAGGATCTACACAACTTTTCTTTCTTTCTCTAGCGATGACCTTGATTCATCTTTAGAAATTTCTTCAAAACAAAGTGCTTCTTTTCCTTTACCTGCTACATAAATATTTTTTACTTTGGTTGGGTTCTATATCGTAGCTTTTGCCTTTTGTTTTTTGGGCTTCTTTTCATTCTCACTTGGGGAACTCCTAGATCAATAATTTTATTTTACTTCATAAAATGATCAAATCGAATCTTAAAACTTAGCCTTAGCTTATTTGTAGCTCTGGTATGCAGTCCCCAATGTGGATAGGGATTTGCTTTATTATACTTTTTTTGATTTTTAACTAGGAATGTGTCGCTTGCAAAATCACACTTTCCTGCATTTGTTGGCGACAGGTGTACTAGCACTTCCAAAAACATGATGCTTTAACGCCCCCCTCATTCTACGATTCATCACTCGATCTTTATTTCCTTTATGTCTGCCTTTGTTGTCTTGAGTTAGGGTTTTTTTATTTCTTTTGTGAAGAAAATTGTAATATTTTACCAACATAATTTCAAGCTCAATCTTAAGCTTGTGTTTCATAACTGCCCGGTCTTTACTCCCCACCTTTACATTGGGTTTAGTAGAGGAACTGCCAATTTTTCCAGTATCATTCAACCCTGTGAACTTCGTTTTAACATAGGTAGTCTTGGCAATTCAGGTGGGAATGGTAGGTCATTTAGGGTTACAAATTTAGAAGTCAATAGGAAATGTTCCTATAAATGATTGAATTTTCTCAATTCTTGCATAATTAGTAATTTGATTAGGGATTGATGGTAGATTCCAAGATGATTTTTTAGTGATTTTCTTTCCTTAGAGACCATGTTTGATAAACTTTTAAGAGAGTAAAAGGGAAAACTCATTGAGGAAATCCCATCCAAATGTAAAAGAAAATGCATGTGGTCCAGGTGGACTGTATCATACCTTCCCTCCGCGGTTATGTACCTTTGGACAAGCTCAAGCATACGGATATACTATAATTTGAACTAGGTTCTTGGTATGCCCCTATGCTAGTCGATATTTTGTTGAGTTGCCAGGAAAAATCGATTACATTCTGATGTGCTAACCCCCTGCAACTTGAACCAACGTTCTCCCTATTGCTTCAGTTTATAGGCTAAAGTTATAGAATTTTATGAGACTAGGAAAGTAAGGTATCTGATTGTCGTGTTTTTTCCATCAAAGCTCTCTACAAATGCTTGAGCGACAGGGATGGAATTCCCTTGTAGCTTTTGGGAGCAATGGAACCATCCAACTTGATGGAATTTTTGCCCAAATTTTGGGTATGCTTTGAGCACTTTAAAACCCATGGGTTCAAACATGACCAAGTAGCCACTTCACTTCGATGCCATTTTGATATTAAGAAAGAGAAATAAAAATATTTGCAGATTACTGAGATATTCTTCAAGGTGTAAACTGAATTGGGAAAGGGATGACTACAAAACCTCCAAGCTATTGATATTTATAATTAATCACACCACTTGTGAAACTTAGGTCACATCATAGCTGTGAAGAGTTCATTAAAAGACAACCCCAAGTGATTTCATGATTGCCCATGATCTCGACGTATCTAGAGCTAAAATCTTATGTGACTAGAGGAAGATAAAGCAATGAGTGTTATGACAATTTTGTAGTATTGCTTAATTAATATTTCATTGCAACCACCAAACGGTTATGTATTGCAGTTTCATAATCGTTCTACATCGCATCTATATAACTATTCTATAATGTAGCAATCTACAACATTTCTAGCCTTAAAGCCAGTTTTTTTTTCTTGTATGATGAGTTCTTTTAAATTCCTAGTTTTTATGTTGTACATAGATTCTTGTGTCACACCTATAACATCTAATATTTGCCTATTCTCCAAGAAGCCAAATTGTTCCATTAATATGTGCTTTGAAAGTGTCAACTTTAACCTCTCTGCAACAATATTAGGGATTATTTTATATACTAGATTACATAGAGATATTAGATGATAATATTCCTATATGGACGGTGTTAGTACCTAGGTCTGCAGCTAGCATTGTTTACTTTCACAAACTTGAGACCCTAAACCCTTAAATTCATCTGAAAGCTATCTCAATTTTTTACTCAAGACAAGTTTGTCCTTGAAGTTTTGTTACATGAATTACTATGCATGTTTTTGTTGTCTTGTTAGTTTTGTACCTACAAAACTAACAAGACAACAAAAACATGCAAACTTCGTGCCAACTTAACATGTTTAACAAACTAATTATCCAACGAAAAACAAAATACAATGGAACATGCATAGTACCTACAAAACTAACAAGACAACAAAAACATGCAAACTTCGTGCCAACTTAACATGTTTAACAAATTAAATATCATACTAAAAACAAAAGACAATAGAACATGCATAGTAATTGATGTAACAAAACTTCAAGGACAAACTTGTCTTGAGTAAAAAATTGAGATAGCTTTCAGATAAATTTAAGGGTTTAGCGTCTCAAGTATGTGAAAGTAAACAATGCTAGGTGCATACCTAGGTACTAACACCGTCCATGTAGGAATATTATGATCTGATATCTCTATGTAATATAGTATACAAAATAATCTCTAATATTATTGCAGAGAGGTTAAAGCCGACACTTTCAAAGCACATATTAATGGAACGGTTTGGCTTCCTTGAGAATAGGCAAATATTAGATGTTACAGGTGTGGCACAAAAATCTATGTACAACATAAAAACCAGGAATTTAAAAGAACTCATCTTGCAACTAGACTAGTCAAAATCATATGATCGGGTATCCTAGGGTTTCCTTAGGATGGTGTTGCAGCCGCAACTTTTCCCAAATTTCTAAAATTTTGGACCCTCCTTGTTGATTTTGTTGAAGGTTGTTTGTTCCTACTCTGCTACATGTGGTTTGTTTGAGGACAGTTTTTCTTGCTATTTGGGATTTCGTTTGGTCTGTGCATGTTTTGGGCTACAAGGCTCAACGGGTTTTTTTCGATGTTTTATCTTTAAAGTTTAAAATGGGTTGTTTAGTTGCCTTTCTTTCGGAGGTTAGTTAGATGTGGTGCCGATAATTAAAGTCTTTCGCTGAACCTGGGTTCTGTTTTGAAAAAGACATTGCTTTGCGTTTTTTCAGAAAGTGTTTTGACTTTGATCGAAGGCCATAGGTTGATTGAGTTCCGCCGTTGCGGCCCCAGAATAGGCTAACTTCCCGTCGGACTGTTTGTCTTTTCGCCGATGTCCTGTTCTTTGTTTTTCCGATGTTGACTAGTCTGCTAGTTTTCTTGACCTTTTAACTTCCGCCATTGCGGCTGTGTAGCTCACTAACTATCCGATGCCTACAGAAGCTCCAATCCTCGACATTTTATCGCGCAATTTTTGGTTTATGTGCCGAAACCCCTAGATTGTAGGTGACCCGCTATTGTGGCTGCGTAGCCCGCTAATGAACCGATGTCAAGTGTTCTGATTCTTCGATGGGGTTTTTTATCTGCCCGTCCTTAATCGTTTTCCCACCGATTGTTATGAGATCGTAATTGTTCTCATAAGAGACTGGTGTGCCTTGTTTTTAGGTTGAAATTTGCACATAAGAACCAAACTCCGGTTTTCTCTTCTGTAATACTTATTTCATTGATATTATAATTCGTAGTCGGAACAAATGATAAATTCTCGTTTGATCGCAGATAGACATGGCAATTTTCTCAGATCCCTTCGAAAATTATTGCGGCAAGGAAGATGCAGTTGGAGGACAAAGCATGTTAAAGCATAAGGCGAGAGAGTCGTTACTCGAGGAAGAAAATTATAAGGGTTTGAAGAGGAGACCGAGGCATGGTAGAGCGTAATCATTAGAGAGCAAAGGCTCGAGATTGGGCATTCCGTCAATTACCTAGCTATGCCCGTTTTTATAAAATCTTTATTTGAAACGTAATATTGAATCATGAGCATTCACAAAATGACAAGACTGGAGATTGAAACGTTTGTGAGGCAACCGAAAGGTTGGGTTGTTTCTTGTATAAATGGAAAAAGAGAGAAAGAGAAGGGGCTTTTTCCCGGAGAAACTTGTGAACTACTTGTTGTAAGAGGAACTACTTCGTTTTGCAATAATAAAAAATTACAATTTTACTTGTTGGAGAAAGTGTTGTGTGGAATGTTCAAATGTGATGAAATGAACAATGTTGAAGGGGAACTATTTCATTTTTAACTGTGTTTCATTAACTGTGAGAGCGTTCTAACTTTTTGAACCTATGTTCTTATTTGAATGTTCTCTAGTTTATTCAGTGATAATTTCCACTATGAGTAATGAATGTTTTAACAAATGACGAGCTATCTTGTTGTGCATATCTTTATTTATGTTTATGTGTTTTGATTCTAAGAACAACTATCTGTGATTTATCTTAACATATGGACAGTATTACATTACTCATGAATTAATAATCTTGCTCCCTAGGGATAGCTTAGTTAGTATTGTTTTTTCAGTTGTGTGTGATTTAGATGCGAGAGAGTCTAAGACGAGAGGTAAGAACCTGCGCATCACATTGTGACCATTCCTCGCATTCTTCATCAAGATGCATCTTAGATAGGCACTGGCATACCATACTTAAAGTCAAAATACAAAAATATACACGGTGGACCGGGCCGCAACCGGTAAAACCCTTTGTTTTTGTTACTTGACCTACGGTAGCAGGACCGCAAACCGGACGGATTCCCTACACCAAACAGTCACGGGCTAGTTGGGAACGTTGACTGGAAAGAATCCCTTGCTGTTTTTGCCTACGAAGTTCCAGGCCTCAACAGATGGTATTGGTACCAATTGGTCTTTCATTGGAGGCAATAAAATGGGTTATGGTTTGTGTATCTTCAGTCAATTATGCAGTTCTGATCAATGGGAGCACGACATAATTTTTTACATGCTCTAGAGGTTTATGGCAAGGGTGCCCACTTTGACCCTTGTTGTTCCTCCTCACCATTGAAGGATTAAGCAAACTAATTCATAAGGTGAAGAGTGAAGCATGCATGAAAATCTTAAAGGTGACATCTTCAATTTCAATCACACTTCTCTTGTTTGTGAACAATGTCTTGATTTTTGGTGTTGGTCTGGTAAGTGAATGGAACGACTATCATGAAAATCTAGATATATTTTATTGGTCTTCTGGTATGGTGATAAGCGTTATAAAATCTTCTTAAACATTATGGGAGGAGGAGTTATCGGGGCACATAACACAGATCATGCCCTTCAATATTTTTCCTTTGGTCCAGGGGATAAAATATATGGGATACTTAATAAAACCAAATTGTTATTAAGCAATCGACTAGCAATAGCTTCTAAAGAGGTTTGATAAATGAATTCATAAGTGGTGTTGGAGTTGGATATCCATTGGTGGCAAGTTAAAACTAGCCAAATATGTTCTGGAGAATTTGTTTGTATATTGTTATTGATGTGTAAAATCCCTCAATCCATTCTCTCATGTATTCGAAGGAAGATTTTCAACTTCTTATGGTCTGGTGACAAGAGAAAGAATAAATATAATTTGGTCTTTTGGGAATGCTTGGCAGGGCCGAAGTAACTGGTTGGATGGTCTTTAAAAATATATATACTTATTTGCAAATGCTTTTTCTAGAAAGAGACTTTGGAGAGAATTATTTGTTGACAATCTTTGGAGCAGAGTAATTTAATCTAATATTTCCGAATTCATTCAATAACCCAATGGATTAGGACAAAGAATAAGGTCTATAAAGTCGTTTCCAATATTTGGGGAGGTTTGATTTCCTCTTTCTAGGTGTTGGGCATGTGGTTAGCATGGTTTCCGATTAATGGAAAATCCATAAGTGTTAGTGAAGATCCCATAATTGGGGGCCCTGTAACATATTTTCCCTCTACATAATTACTATTTGTACTAAGGGCTAAGGGCTACTTCACATTGAATCAATGTATTAGCTCGAGAACAGATTGTCTTCTATCAGTCAAATGGATAGACACTTCTCAGTTGGGCCTCTATGGTAGATTGGATGAGGAGTGGTATAAATATATCATGGGTATTTATAGAGGTAATATAAATATTTCATCTACAACGGATCAAATTAGATGGTCCTGGAATACCTAATCTGGTATTCTATTGGCTCGACTTTCGTATGATGCCCTTTTAATTGACACAGTGGTTGAGAAACAATGGTGGCATCTTTCGTGCTGGAAATGGAAGGTTCCACAAAAGGTAAAAATATTTATATGGATTGTTTTAGAAGAACAAATACTTGCTTAGGATAACCTAATGAAGAGGGGCAACATCAGACCAAATATTTGCTTAATATTCTCTAGAGATCATGAGTATGTTATGCACTTATTTGTATCTTGTCATTTATCTATCTAGGTTTGGTCATCTATGCAAAGGTCCTGTACAATTATGATGGATTGACATGGATCAACACTTTCATAATATTTTTTGAACTAGTACAAAATTGCTCTACCTTGGGGTGAGATTTGTTGTTTCATTTGTTGGAAAACTTGGAAGGCGAGGAACATTTTAAGTTTTCATGGAAAAAGGATTTTTCCAGATTGGATAGCTAGAAAAGCAATTATCTCTTTTTATGAATATGGAGGTAAGGGGAATATTTGTGGGATGTCTTCAAATCAATTGACAAGGATTCCTATTGTGTTCGTGGATGGTATAAGAGCTTGTTTCGATGGAGCATCCTAGGCAGCTGCTCAGATTTGTAGTTTTGGAGCCATTATTGTTTTGGATGATGTTCAATTTTTCAAATTATTGTTAAATTGTAGACAAATACTAATACTCAAGGGGAGCTCATGGCCTTATGGTTGATTTTATATTTCTCTAAGGTTCATCATACAAACTTGGAACAAGTTGTTGGTTATAAATTAGGCATGCACAATTTTTAATCTAATCTCCCTTCATCTTCATGCTTGGTTGGAATATACTAGGCGCTTGTTGGAGGATTTTCCAAGCTTAATATTTCCCATCTATACTGGGAATTTAATTATCAAGCCGATGAAATGTCTCATTGAAGTATCCTTGCATTGAAGGGCTTTACCTTTTCGAATTATGGGAATTTGACATCCAGTTTATAGAGGGTAGGCTCGAGATTTATCATCCTTGAATTTATGGTTTTCCATGCAAAATGTTTTTGGAAATCTGGGTCCAATGGATATATTTTTTGTACTGTGATATGCGATGTTATTATATCTTGTCTTCTGCTCTAACATAGGTCCACTTATGGCTTGTATTGGGATTATATTTAGGTGGATTGTTTTTTGCTATGGACACTTTTCTCTTTGTATCCCTTTGGTGGTCTCCGGTGGTTGTTTCGAGTCTTTAAAGCTTTGCTTTGGTGTAGGTTTTGGTCTTGGATGGATGAGAGGAGTTGTGTTTTTCATACTATTGTACATATACTTCATAATTTAAGTATAACTTCTTTCATTTTGAAAAAAATGGTAGTTGACATAGACCCCTAAGCATATTATGAAAAAGTATAAATATACATGAGTATCACTATACTGGATATCTTGGATGTTGAATGTTTATTATTGTAGCAAGAATGACTTGTGTAGTGATTCATTCCATAAAGAGTATTTCATGGTGTTACCTACCTTAAGGAGTCTCTCTGTATGATGTTTATGATGTGCATGCATTTTGGTATTTTTGAAGTTTAAAGGTTCTAGCTTATTTATGAATCAATTTCAAAGGATAAGGATCACTGGATTGTTACAAATATTTCGAATTGAGATCTAATGCAGACACAAAAAAGACACTTTAAGAGAAAACACGTTTCGTCTTCCACCTTCTTGGTATCATAGAGACAAAATATTATTTCAATTGATGATGTTTTAGGAACCATTCAACTTCTTGTTTCACTACGAAGCTTATGAGGCACCAATTTGTTTTATTTTATAAATGTTGGTTGTATTCTTTAAGATAGCTACATCAAAAATATACTCTTGATATCCTAGATTAGGGTTAAATACACATTTATAGCATCTTAAGTTTCTCTTGTTCTCTATTTATTTATCACACCACAAATTTCCTTGAACTTATATATGCTAATGTTTTTAAAATTATCAATGTCTACAAAGTGAACTCCTCCTCTATCCTAAGCTGTAAAAACATTATACACAAAAGCAAATACATTTAGAATAATAAACATCTTTCTCTGAGAATTTAATTAACTATTTAGATGGTGATTTGATTGGGTCTAGCTTAATTGGGGGAGAGGAGAAGTTGTTTTCCTCCCCACATTGGTTCAAATTCCACTTCTGTCACGTTTTATCTTCATGAGTTAATTTTAATTGGGTCTCTTATTGAGTTGATTGTTGATTGGGTTTGGTAACGTACCAACAATCTCATACTTGTTTACAAGTTGGAGGGTTGGTGCATCACAACATGGAGAAAACAACTAGAGGTTGTAGATTTAAGATTTTTAAATGTAATTATTAAGATATCATACACACACAACCAAATATACTTAGAATAATAAAATGTCTCTCATTTTTTTCCTCAAGAAAAATAATAAATAAATAAATAATCATGAATTATATTCATAAAACAAAGGAAATTTACATTATTTGCATCCACACATGCTTTCTATATTGTCCAATTAATAGGTCGTGGGGCAATAACCTGATTTGTGAGGAGGTAGGTGTTTCACTCTCTCCACTCAAGTTCAAAACCCCGTTGAGACATCTGTGAACGAATTGTTGGACTATTTGTGGACTAATAGTCGGTGAACAAATCACGGGCCTCCACATGAGCACTATTGACTTTCCCTTACATCATAAAGTATCCAAATTACCTTAGATACCATCCTTGGAATAAGGGAAAGTGCTCAAGGGTTTCCCTAGGATAAATATTTTGACTAAAAATTTTAATCCAATTGATAGATCCTAAAAATCTATGTTTGCTTTGAGTGACCATAGATGATCTATAATTTGGAAAAATACTTTCATGCATATTAAGCTTTAACACTTTTTTTTAATCTCATATGATTGTTAAAAAGAGTACACAAAAAACAACTAAATGTGACTAATATTGATGGTTCAATGCTATGCTATTATAGCATTACGAAGATCATAAACAAACTAAAACTACAATGGTAAACCCAACATCAAGGACTGCCTTTAAAACCAATTTTGAAAATGTCATAAAATGTCGTCTTTGGATTTCGACAATATTGTTCCCCTAGCTTCCACTTGGAACCCTTATTTTGATACGGAGTTAACCTCTATGTTAATTTATCTTTTTTTTCAAACCATAAAAAACTATACTATATTAAGTATATGCCAATGTTGAGAATAATTTAGTACACATTATCAAGGTAGTAACTACTTGTTGGTAGCCAACAACCTTCTCTCTTTTTTTTTCTTATTTCTAGGTAATAAAAGATTATATAAGTTTTTTTACCTTAATAATTCTTGAGAAAATTATTAAGGAGTGCCTTAAGAATCTTTGATTCTAAAGGTACTCCCAATTTGAGAAAACTAAATACTTGAATAAAAAATTATCGCTAGGTTGTCAATCCCATTTCATGGAGGTATCACTGATGATTAATTTTGCAGCTGCTAAACCTGCATCCTATATAGTCGGTTTTTCTTATATAATATTGTACATTAAATCCTTGACTATATATCAATATACGACGATGATACTTCTATCATATCGACGATATACTCTTCGATATTGAGCTAATTGGTCATTCACTTCTATGATTTTGAATCTTATAATCTCATTCTCTTATGTAATCTTCTTAAGTTATTTAAGACCTCATGTTTTGTTTATCATTTTGAGTAATCTACAAGGTAACACAAGTGTATGGGAAAATTCATTTTATACCTTAAATGATTATTAGGTTTATGGTTGATAATGTTTATCCATTACATAACATAAACATTGTCTTAAGGTTACACTTAAGTGTTTATTTTAACCATGTATCGAGACTTGTTGTTTATCATAGCTACGATTGAGACTATGTGAATTATCTATCAACCAGCATAGATCCAAATCTTAGGCTCTATCAAGCGCCGAGGTGGATCAAATCTTTGGAGGTGCAACTCTCTTCTTAAGTATTGCATTCAACTATTGGTGTGATTCAAACACATCTTTTTATTTAAGGTCCACATGTAATATTTTTATTATTAGTATTTAATACTATTTATGGCTGATATATAATATTTTTTATTATTTTTTTATTTTTTTAAGAAAGAACATTATAACGTCTCCTCCATACATAGTTTTAAAACCATGTGCAAGGCCCTCCTAAAATCATGGGTTGTTTAGTAGGCCTTGCACATGGTATTAAAACCATTTGCAACTACCTCCTAAACCATGTACAATAAAACCATGGGTTGTTTAGGAGGCCTTACACATGGATTTAAAACAATTTGTAAGGCCCTCCTAAACCATGTACTATAAAACCATGGGATGTTTAGGAGGTCTTGCAGATGGTTTTAAAACCATTTGCATGACCAACATTTTTTTTGCCGATAATTCAATTTTTTATTTTTATTATTTTGTTAAGTAGAAACATTATAACATCTCCCCCATATTGTGTTGTTTTTCTCACTGACATTTTTTTTGGCGGATAATTACATTTTCTATTTTTTATTGTTTTGTAAGGTAGGAATATTACAACATCTCCCCAATATTAGGTTGTTTTTGTAGCCCACATTTATTTTGAAAGATATTAAAAATTTTATTTTTTATGGCTGACATCTATGTAACGTTACATCACGTTACAAGATCTCCCCCATACTGGGATGTAGAGCGCCTCTTAGCGCAATGAATTATATGCGACACATGTTTTTATGATACAACTGTCATCATTGGTATTGATTCATTATATCATTGGGACATTTGGATGTCATTTCCATTAATGAATGTTGTCCATAACCATTATTTCGCATCCTATGTCATCATTAACCTCTATCTGTTAGTTTCTATGAGGAAGCTTGTAGGGTTTTGATTGCAATGGCGGGTAAACTTGGTTCAATTTCAAATGCTTGGCACGATCTGGATTCCTATTCCCTCCATATTCGTGACCTCTTTCCAAACGTAATTTTTCCACCAGTCCGACATTGGAGAGATGGTTCCACTTTGTTGATTTGAACCCCCTGGGAGCCTAGCTAGTAGAGATCGAACCAGAGGTAGCTCAATTGCTAGAAAAAATTGGTTGGGGTTATTTCTTTCAGAGTTTTAATGGACATCATACAGAAGTTACCCGACAATTTGCTTTATCTCTTAAGGGTAACATGCTCAGATTGGTGACCTTCGTTTGGTTTTAACAGAGGCTCTCATAGAAAAGGCCACCGAGCTGCCTAAAAAATGGGAGCGATGGTTTAAACAAAGGAAAATCAATAAGAATAAATGGACACATTTTCTCCTCCCTTTCTAGATGATTTCGATGACAAACATGGCTACCCGACAAAATTTATGGAACCCCAAGGTGTCCTCTACTGCAACTAATTATCAGGTATATTACTTGCGATGGCAGGTTTTCTCATGTCTATTTTTACCACCTTTGACTTCTCTTGGCATTTAAAGGTTCAGAGTTGAATTTGCCCTATTTATTGTTTAATAGTCTTGAGAAAATGGCCTGTGCGATCCAACACACTCTCGATGATCAATATAGGAGTTTGTTTCATCATGGTTTGCTAAAATTATAATTCAGTATTAGTTGTCTCCTGTGAGTAGGACTTGGGACGAGTTCTTGAGTAAAAGTAATTTTGGGAAAACCCAATATTGGCCTTCTTCCCTTCCTAAAGTCCGACAGAAGAGGAGGTGAGCCTCTTTGATTGAGTCTTCCAAATTATAATTGACATCAAACCCTAAGGATTCTAAAACCAATAAACCTATCTCGTGAAATGATTTGAATGGTTATATAGCAGGGGATGGCACTGTTTTGGTTGTTGAATCTCCAATCAACCCATTGCATCCCATAAAACCCTAGTATGAACCTACGCAAAAGTTAAAGGGGTTAGAAAATTGTCAAAACAAATATTATGCTCTTTGTAATGAGTTTAGACCTAAACAAAAAGAGTATCTCTGTTAGCACATGTAGCTTCACTTGTAGCATGGCGACATTCTCAATTCCTGTAACGATGCAACAACAAAAGGAACCCCCTTTGGTGGAGGCTGTGAGTGACAACGACGATCTCTCCCCGACTCGCGAATTTTCTCATGATGGTGATTACAATGAACAGAGCATGGAGGTTAATAACTCCATGGCAACTCCTGTAAAGGAGTTTACTGACAGGTCGTCTCCTTTTTTATTTGAAAAAAAATCCCTCATACACTGGTGATTCGTCGCCTGCTCATAGTGAGAGGAACCTCAAACAATCCATTAAACATATGTTTGAAGATAAAATTTCCCAATTAGAAACAAATTTGAAAGAGGCTCATTCCAGTACACTTGGTATGAAAGAAGAGATCAAGAGTTTAAAAAATGAATGATTGTTATGAGTTAATCATTGGGAGGACCTTAAATTAAGGAATGACAAGTATAAAGCCATGAAAAATCCTTGGTTTCTGCTAATGAAAGACTAATAAAACAAGAAGAACATCATAAAGTTAAAGTCATGAAGCTTCGAGCTAGATTAGCTTAAGCTTGACGAGCAGGCAAACTCCATACTACTACATAGTTCGTTTTGTTTCAGTTTTATCTATATTTGGCAGGTTTATCAATTCTTAACAGGTAAGTGAATAATTTTATCAACACACCTACATAATCAAAGATTTTGTAGGAGTGCTTATGATTCATTTATTTGTTTGTTTGTTTTTTGAAAAAAACGGTTATGATATATTAAGGAATCAACAAAGAGGCCGCTGGTTCAGAAACCTAATACAACAAGCTTCCCGACTTCTTCTTCCTCCAACGGTTTAGAAGAGCTAAGGAGGAATATCTATGCTAACCACCGAATTAACAATGAGATCATGGAGACCAGCAGCTATTGAGTTATTGGCTGCTAGGTCCGCCAAAACATTTAGGCCCCTAAGAATGTGATAAAATTTTATTTTCTTGAACTTTTTAACTTTGGATCTAATTCTGCTAATCATCCTCGTTATTCTTCCATTCTTGTCCCTTCTGCCCCCATTCAGTGCCTGAATAATAACCCTGGAGTCCCCAAAGACCAAGACCTCCTCCACTCCTTTCTTCTGCAGCTGCTTGAGACCTTGCCAGAGCCCGTACGCCTCAGCCATATTATTCGAGTCATTACCAATGTTCCAGCTGAATTCAATCTCAACCTTCCCATCCGGTTCAATAATGACTCCTCCGCCACCAACTTTCCCCGGATTCCCTTTGGAAGCACCATCAAAGAATAATTTAAAAGTCTTCTTTTCTTTAAGCCAGCTTTCAAACTGATCACTGTCCATCCTTATGTCCCATTTTTCCGTCTTTATTGCAGCTGCTTCATTTACTGCCATGATCTTAAGGCTTTTCATCCAGTTTCCATCCTTTTCAGTCAATGTTCCTTTATTAATTGGAATCTTAGATATACTAACAATCTCTCCTAGCAGGGCATTCACCTTACTAGCTATCTTCCATGCTGGCTGGGCTTTCTCTTGGAAAATTCTATGATTTCTTTCATTCCATATGCCCCAGCAGATTAGCTTGGGTAGTTTCAACCAGCAGTCTCTAATTCCTTTTTTATTGTTCAGCTCACCAAGATACTGCTTTTCTCAGCTAGTAAACCAGTCCTGAATTGTCTCTGGCAAGCGTACTCCACTTCCCAACAGCTTCAACACTTCCTCCCAGACCGAAATTGTGTAAGGACACTTTAAAAATAGATGTCTGATATTTTCTACTTCTTCAATACATAATGGAAATCTAAAGGGACCAGCGATACCTCTTTTCTGCAGATTCTCACCAGTGAGAATTCTCTATTGCGCTAGAGACCAGGCAAACATATCAATTTTCGGAAGGGTGCTGCAATTCCAAAGATTCTTCCATACCTTTGGGTTTTCCGGCACGTTATAGCTTGCTGCGAATCGTTGATATCCTTCTGCCGTTGTGTAACTTCCAATACTCCTCCCCCAGCCCCTACGATCCTTCTTTAATTTTGTAACCGGCGCCAGCCCAGCGAGATGGATAGTGAGGATTTTGACTTCTGCGTTGAGTTCAGGAGGACAGTCTGGGATATTCCAGCCGGCCCAGTGATTTGGCATCTCATTCTCCCATTTGGATAAATCCCAGAGCGAATTCATCCCCTGCTCTATCAATCTCTGTTGCAGACGTGGAAGTTGGGGCGGATCCTTACCTAGAATTTTATCTTGCCAAATATTAATTGACTTCCCATTGCCAGGAACCCAATACAGTTCCTCTTTGAACGTTGGGAGAGCCTTAAGGCAGAGATTGTAAATAGATGATCCTTTCTGATTCACATGCTCACCATCAAGGCATCTGAGCCTCAATCCACTGAAGTATTTGGCCTTCAACACCTGACTGCACCAAGAAGGCTTGGGGGCAATCAAATTCCAGAGCAACTTGGCTCCTATAGCCAAATTTTGACTTCTAAGATCTATGATGAAAAGACCTCCCTCTGTCCTGGATAATTTAATTATTTTCCAGCTGACCAGAGCAAATTTTTTTCCACTCCCATCGTTGCCTTTCTGCCAGAGAAAAGATCTAATCAATCCTTCAATCTGTGAGATTACTTTGGTCGGAGCTAGGAGAAGAGAACTCTGGTAGAGAAGATAGCTATTCAGGACTGCCTTTATCAAGATCACCTTCCCAGCCAAATTTAACCAGATAGATCCCCAGCCGTGGATTTTCCTTTTGATTTTCTCCATAATTGGAGTCCAGGCTGAACTCTTGGGTTTGGCTTTGAAGATGGGAATCCCTAGGTAGTTGAAGGACTCCCAGTCGACTACACCTTCCATATTGAGACTCCTAGAGATATCAAGCATTTCTCTAGGATTAATATTCCAGCCATAAATTTGGCTTTTCCTAAAACTGATCTCACTTCCGGAGGCACGACAATAACGATCCAATTCAGTCTTGAAGCTGCGGGCTATGATTTGACTGGCTCCCCCCAGCAAAATAGTATCATCCGCAAATTATGCATGGTTGATATCTTTTGTTCCTCTGGCCATCTTAATTCCGGGGAGGTCCTGCTCAAGTCTGGCCTTTTCTAGTTGAAAGCTAAGTACAGAATCCTGGATGGCATAGAGCAACGAGGATAATGGACAGCCTTGCCTCAGGCCTCTTGAGGCTTGTAAAAATGTAGCTGCTCTACCATTGACTAAGGGGGTGATCCACGGCTTGCTGATACAGGCCTTGATCCAGGAGATAAACTCTGAGCTGAATCGAAATTTCTGCATAACCTGAAGAAGAAAGGGGTGACTGACTCTATCAAAGGCGTTGGCAAGATCAATTTTAATCACCATTCCTTGGTCACCATTCTTCAGACTCGAATGAATTGCCTCTTGAGTTAATATTATATTTTCCCAGACCTTCCTGCCTTTGACAAATCCGCCTTGATTCTCCGGGATGATTCTCGGCAATATATGTTGCAGTCTGCTAGCTATTATCTTAGTTATAACTTTGTAACCAATGTTGCATAAGGAGATGGGCCTGAACCTGTCAAAGGTCTTGGCCTCCTTTTCTTTCGGTATGAGTGCCAAAAAGGCAGAATTTGTGATGCCCCCGATTTTGCTACGGCTTTGTGAGCTGCTGACCATTTTGAAAAGATCAATTTTTACTATATCCCAGCATAGCTTGATGAAGGAAGCGTTATAGCCATCAGGCCCTGGAGCTCTGTCATCCTCCATACCATCGATGGCCTGCTTGATTTCCTCCAGCGTTACTTTCTGATTTAGTTCTTCATTCTGAGTGTTATTAATAGCTTTAGGAATCAAATTGTAGAGGTTGCTGTCATCCTCAATGGGCTGTTCTTTAAACAATTCGCTGAAGTGCCGCGTAGCTTCAGCCTTAACGTCTTCAAAATTGGTGAGAAGAGTTCCCTGGGCTTGTATTTCCTGCACTGAATTTAAATTTTTCCTTGCTTCTGCATGTTTGTGGAAAAATTTAGTATTCTTATCAGCGCCTTTCAACCATTTGCATCTGGATTTAATTTCCCGCCAGTCGGCTTCGAGTCTACATGCCGCGTGGAGATTTGCCTGCAGATTGGCTTCAATTTCGATGTCTTGTTGAACCACGTTTTTTTCTTCCATGCTTGACTGGTGCTTCTCTAGCGCTTTGGCAGCGAGGGATTTTTTAAGAGAGGGAGAAGGAATCGATTTTGCCCACGATTTGAGTGCTCTTTTGAGCCTTTTGAGTTTCTCTTCCCATATGAAGGAGGGCGATCCAGTAACCGGGAGAGACCAAGTATCTTCAACAATCTTAAGAAATTTCGGTTGTCTGGCCCACAGCGAATTGAACCTGAACGGTATGGGCCCCAAGTTCCTATCGATAGCCATCTCAAATAGAATGGGTTTGTGATCCGATCCTCCAAATGGGAGGATTTTGGATGATAGATTCAGTCCTAGCAGGAGGAAAGTGTCCTGGACTAGAAACCGATCGAGTCTGGCAGCAATATGCCCAGGCCCGATCCTTTTGTTATTCCAGGTATACTTTTCGGAGGAAGGCTTTACATCCATGAGATCCCAATCCAGAATGATCTCATCAACAGTTTCTCTAATGGGATCTCTGACCAGGGAGCCCCCTCTTTTTTCCTCTTGGCTAAGGGTGACATTGAAGTCCCCTGCGAGGATTACATTTCCTTGGAGGTTGCTCTTTTCCTCTCGTAGAAGCCTCCAGCAGACCTTTTTTTCAGCATAAGAATTGGGTGCATAGATATTGAAAATTCTTACCAGGGTGTTCGTGTCTTTTTGCCTCAGCTGGGTGAGGATCCAACAAGAGCTGTACTTGATGTCAATAGCCTTGAATTTCTTTTCATCCCACAGCGTCCCAATGCCTCCGGATGCGCCTCTAGAGCTAATTGCAGCTTTACCTCTTTTTTTCCAAAATTTTGAAGTTACTTGGAGGAATGCGTCTTCCTCCATCTTGGTCTCCTGGATCAGCAGGATGTCCGGTTGATGAATTGAAACAAGATCTGTCATTGCTTCTTCCTTACGTGTGCTACTGAGACCTTTGCAGTTCCAGGAGAGGACCTTCATTACTTACTTTTGGTGTTTGACGGCATCCCTTTCTGGGCATGCCCCTGCTGGCGAGTATTTCTTGTGTTTTTTAGCAGCTTTTCCAGGGTTGGCTAGGAGCCTTGGAGCTTATCCTTATAGGTAGCTTTCTCCCTTGCTTCTCTCTTGGATTTCCTTCCTCTGGTTTTCGATTGCCTTGGAGTAGTCATTTCTATTTCCCCCTCCTCCTCCTCTTCTTCTTCCGATTCAGAGTCTTCCTCTGATCTTCCCGGATTTCCTCCTACTTGTGTCTCTGTTATGCCATCCTCTTGTTCCTGCATTTGGTGGGATAATAGGGCTTCTCCAGGTTCCTTACTAAGTTCATTACTGGATTTCTCTTCCTCTTCTACGGGTTCCTCCCTTACTTCACTGGATTCTTTGGTCTTGGAGGTTTCAGGGGACCTTTCGAGGTGGATGATCTTATCTTCTTTGATCCCTTCATCCAACTTTGGATCAGGGTGTTTTTTGGTTTTGGTTCTGTTTACCTTTTTCCAACCTTCCCCCTTGTCATGATGGATCTTAGGCTTCTTAGGGCAGTTGCGGATGAAGTGCCCATATTCATGGCAGCCCCGGCACTTGAAGGGGAGCTGTTCGTAGTCGAGCCTTTGATAATGAGTCCAATTCCCCACAGTTAGTTTAATAGCTTCTGGGAGTCCTGCTTCTAGGTCCACCTCCACACAGATCCGGGCGCAGGCGTAGTGATCCTTTGGGCTAGCCATGTCAATATAGTTTCCAAGAACAGTCCCGATCGCATGGAGAGATTTGGAGTTCCAGCAATGCATGGGAAGATTAGGAAGTCTGACCCAGACTGGCACAGCCTTGGGGATGTCAGCCTCAGGATCGAAATCCGGGGTCCACCCATTGAGGTAGAGACCTTGCGGTCCCATGAAGTAGGGCCCATTCCTGAAGATTAGATCTTTGTTTTCTTTTGTTTCGAAGTCAAACAGGAAAAATCCCCTTCCGACAGAGTAGGATGCAACGTTTTTGGAGATGAGGGGTCTCCAGTTTCTTTGGACCCAGCTATCAGTTGTCTTTGGTGAAGGCCAGAGCCCCGTGAATTGGCTGACCAGGGCTCGGTCTGCCAGGGAGAGTGCAACCCGCATAGTTTCTTCCGGTGGAAGGGCTACTTCCGGCACATCCTCTATTCTCTTGACAAACTTCGGTGGGTTTCTTGCTCCTGATCTCCTATTCTGAGGTCGGATTAGATTATCAAAGGCCTCGGATCTCGGGTCCGGAGGTACACCTCCCATCCCAGCCATCAGACGGGCCCTCAACTCATGAGTTTGGCAGTCACGATCAGCTGTGAAGATGCCCCGTAGACAGCCCTCTGGGCCCTATGAATCTCACACCACCGGTGACAGTTAATCTCTCTGATCCAGCACCTCGATCCCTTCAAGGATAATTACCAGCAGTAATCGATCTCAGCAAGCGATGGGGGAGCCTGTCCTGCGATCAGCCTCACATTCAGCTTTGGGAAGAACGCCTGCAATTTTTCCTCCACGCTCGGCTCAAAATCCAATCAGCCAAAAGGATCCACATTTATTTGTTTGTTATTCATTGATTAAATGTGAATTTAAATGAGAACTTAACATTATGTTTAAACTGTTGTTACAAGTGGATTTCACATTTACTATGGATGCGATTGGTCTCTGATTATGCTGTTGGATTTAAGGAAATTTTGCTGCCAGGTGCCTGTTTTGTTTTGGATACGGTCTTAACTATCTTAAAATGACTTGTTATCTCATCAACAATACAATCTTATTGATTGTTTGTTTGTTCTTAACAACTGCCAAACTGATATGGCACTTATTATGTAACAAGTTTTTAAATCAAATATCTATTTTAGGAAGTAGGTCCATAGAATCCTCTAGGCAGTTGGTTTGATTTGATTATATAGGTCACCAGGGTGACTAAAGGGAGGATTCGAATAGATAAAAAGGGCTTTCCTATAGAGTTGCACATTTCTAAAATTTGAAACAGAATCATGTGTCATGATTATACTTGTTCTGGCATACTACTCTGAGATACATCTTGAGGAACTAGTATCATTTTGATGTCTTTTTAGATACAGTTATATAAACATCAACTCTTATTACAGTTTTCTTTCATGTTTTGATTTGCAAACACATTTTATTGTATTTTATTGACTATTTGTATGCTTTCGAATACACCATGTTTAGCCTCTAACTGTATGATGTTTTATGTTATCTTTGGATCATTTTTATTATCTAATTTAACTTTTATATCATCATTTAAATCGTTTACTCTTCCTACTATCTATTTGAGTAGATATTATGATAGTAATCATTATTATAAAAGTTTTGGATTATAATCATGATATAACTTGTTTTCTAACAATAAATGTGTTTTATGTAATAATAATTTATCATTATTTCTTTTAAACATATGTATGTAATTAAATTCTTATGATTGGGATTATGTTATGTTATATGAGGTTTTCTCTCGTAATATATCATATTTTCAAAAATTTTGTTTTATAGTGCAACAAGTGATAGTAATCATTAGAACTACTCTTGGCCAAGATAGGTTAACATAGTTCATAAATAAAATAGTTAGTATTAGTTTAGCAATTGTTAAATGGCTAGTTGTTTTATTATTATTATATAAGTTAGATAACTCATCCTTTACTAGGAAGTTTTTGAGAAAGTTTTAGAACTTAAAGAGGAAGACTCTCCTTAAGAGAGCAAAATTTAGATTGTAGCAGGACCATAACCCCGTGAGAATTAGTTGCAACAAACACATCGGGGGTTGTGTTAAGAATATTGTGTGTGCTAGTTCTTTGTAGTTGGCCATAGTCAAAAAATCCAGCCAACACTACTTTGAAAACATATAAGCGTCCTCAAAGTCCAGGTCCAAACATATACTCTACTAAGACCTCAAAATAGTCAAGTCCCGCCTAGTCCCAATACAAAATAAGCAAAAATATGGAGTGTCGATTCTATCCATGGCACCAGATGTAGTTCAAATTACAATCTTAAAAATGTCAACATATATAGTAATTTATGATCCAAAAAGAATAGGATCAAAGCTAAGTGTCATAGCTAAGTAAAGTAGATTCAACCCAAGCATTGAATTTGCATCTTATCACTCCTGCATCAAGGGAGACTTTAATGGCAACCCACATATATCAGTTAAATAAAACTTGCAGGAATCCAATATAAAACAAACGAACAAAACTAATAATTGCGCCACTGATCTCCTCCATGCTATGATACCAAAATATACAAAGATTGCCATAGTCGCTACTACTATCCAAATAGTATAAGAGATCTGTTGAAGAGCTATTGCATCATAAATGTACCAATCATAACCCTGTAATAACTAGAATGTCTGAATATATCCTTGTTCTCTTAATGAACCATCCTAGAAGTATTGATATGAGATGCGACCCTCATCCTCCCTAAATGTTGCTTTTGAAATCATGTCGTCTTCAAGGTTGTATGAATATCTATAAATATGAGAAAATGTTATCTCCATAAATTTTCCAACGAGGTCTCTAATTTTATTCATCCAAGGAATAAGTTGAATAATTTGCAACCTTTTCTCTTAGTTTACCCAGTCTATAATTACTTTAGACTCCCCGACCACTCTCATGGAGGAAATACCTCTTGAATGGACAAAAAATAGTAACATCCTTAGAGCCAATAGTTCACATCGAGTATCTCTACCCATCCCGCAATTTATTAATAATTTATAATAGCTCAAGTCATTTATCCATAGATTTGTTCCTACTCCTCCAAGAGTGGCTCGTGATTGTGATGAACCATCAAAGTATCCTCTGCAAGAATTACGAAGGAATATAGGAGGATATTTGTTAATGGAATGGGTATTCATTACCATAACCTCTGTACTCTTATTATCCCTGTGAGTCACCAGGATTTTGAATAGACTACTTGGAAATTGGCATCATGTCCCTAAAAAAGGAGATGGTTTCGTAATTTCCAAATCTCCTAGCAAGTTAAGGTAGGAAATTCATCCCCAACATAATTCCTAGCACGCAAGTTTCCATGCATTTTTTATATATAATGTTATCCTGTGTTAATATTCGATTATCCAAGGCCAACCAAAAAAATATTTTTCACTTATGTGATATATTCCATCTCCTCACAGCCTTATGCCACCATTTGTTATCACATAGTGTCCTAATCAATTGAGTCGAATATGCTTCGTTTGCAGTTACTTGACCAGTATGCTTGTCCCATGCCCATGAAAGTTGTTCCTCATTTGCTGATAAGTGAATTCCCCCTCTATGCAGACCCAAAATATATTGGGACCATTCCTGACTGAGGTCATCTGTTAGCCCTAGTTGATTTGAACTCACCCATCTAGAGTTTGATGAGACAATATCATAACACGAAAGTTTATCCAGAGTGATTTTGCCTTGTGAATAAAGAGCATTTAACAAGTCATTTCATAATTTGTAGGTGAAAGGAACACCCATAATCAGGTCCATTCCTACCAGTATGTAGTCTCCTCTCCCAAGAATCCATGCTAGCCACTCTCCTAAAATATTGAATGAGGATAGAAGGAAACTCCAGGTGTTTTAACATCCCTTTATTGATTTTTCTGTCAATCTAATCCAATGTTCGATAGATATATTCTTGAAATATTTTCCTTGTATCACCTTGTGCTATAGACTGTTCATAAAAAGAGCTCTCCACAAACATTTTGCATATAGGGCATTTGCAAAATGGAAAATGTTTTTAATTCCCCAACCACTTGCTTCTTTGGGTCTTGCCACTCTGTCCCATTGAACCAAATGATGTTTGCCCCCCCAGATGTAGACCATAAGAAATTGAACATGCTGCAATTTGTCACATGAAGAATTGTTTTTGGTATTTTACATAAGGAGAACCAATTACCAAAGGATCGACCAAGAAAAATTAAATCAATGATGTCTACCTCCCAAGGATAGCCATCGGAGGTACCAATGATTGAAGCGAGAATCAAAATTTTTAAGAAGCCACTACTAGTCCTTAATCACATAATTTTTGGGTTTCAAAAATAAACCCAAGTATTTTGTTCCTTCTTCAAGTAGTAGTAGCTCATATCGAAGAAATTGTTTGATTTGTGTAATATCCTCCTCATATATCCCATGGTGAAGTTGAGAAGATTTATTATTACTAGTGAGCATCCCAGATGTTCGGCAAAGATAATCCAAAATTCCTTTGTAATTCCTCCATTCCTTTGAGTTATCTTCACCAAATATCATGACATCATCCACGAACAAAAGGTGGATAATTTTGACTAGTGCAAATACATTTATGCCCTTGATCTCACCAAATCTCCTGCCATCTTCAATAAGACTGCTCAAACCTTCAATGATTAGGATAAAAAGGAGAGGTGATAGTGGGCACCCCTGTCTCACCCCTCTAGTTCCTTTAAAAAATGAAGCGGGGATCCATTAACCAGTACAACATAATTGACTGATTCCATGAAACCATGATCCAATTTGTTGTTGAAAGGGTTACTCCAATCTATAGTAGTATCAATCTTAGAAAACCCCAATGTACCTGATTATAAGCTTTGACCATGTCAAGTTTTAGGACTAAGGATTTTTTTATTTTTAGTCTTCAAGATGTGAAAGACCTCTTGATCCACCCCAACTATAACAAGGACCTGACAGCTCTCTAAGAATCCAAATTGTTCTCTAGAAATGAACCTTGATAAGACAAGCTTATTTTTTCGCGCAATAATCTTTAAAATTACCTTATAAATCAGATTGCATAATGATATAGGCCTGGATTCATTGAAGGATTGTGGTCTAGGGTATTTTGGTATTGGAGCAATGCAAGTCGAGTTGAGAGCATCACAAAATTTCCCAGAAGTTCTTGATTCTTCCACCACCTCCAAGATGTCAGGTCCCATAATATCAAATAATTCGAAAAAGAGCTCCATTGTCCAACCATCCAGACCATGGATTTTTTATTTTGCAAAACTTTTTAGCACCGATTCGACTTCCAGTATTGTTACTGGATTGTCGGCTAGTGCCCCCTCCTGGCTCAAAAAAAATATAGGGGAACCTTTATCTATATACATGGACAAATGGACATTGTTAATAACATATTTCACTCTTTCATTCTCCTCAAATGATGAGCTTAAGAATAAGTTTTCCATCCCTCGGATGCAGGTGACATCATGCCTACTAGACCTCAGAGCTTGACTGACGGTGCATACAATTAGGCCCAGTTGTCATCACCCTGACGTCACCCACCCGGACTTCAATGCATCGATTGTCGTCCTCCTCTTTGGTTGTGCATCATAAATATCCCATGATACGCATCTTCCCAACCGTCATTTGGTGGTACGCCTATGTCAGCACAATGATGGCCAACATTAATGCACCTATGGAACTGCGTTGTCGAGTTATTGATACTAGCAGCTCGACCTTCATTCCTTCCTCCACCTGTTGGCTCTTGTTCATGTCTGCTTTCTTATGTCACTCTGCTCCTCGACCCTTTGATAAATCCTTGGTGCTACATTCTTCAGTCATTTTGCTCCTCACCTCCCTGCCCACAAGTTGCATTATGTCATGCAGATAGAGGGCCATTCCTAGAAAGGGTTGTGTAGGTCGGGGCACCTCCAGCCAACGAGCCATCAACTTCAACGCTCAAGCCAATTCATAGGGTTACGACCTGGAGATCCTTGGACCCCTCTGTCTCATGTTTGGTGATTGGGAAGAAGAATCAACCACCTCTCTCTCTACTACTAACCAGACAACTGAGTGCAAGCGACATTATTGGGTGGTGAAAAAACCTGCTGGTCAACCTCCTCCTTCACTCCACCACCCTTCAATTCATGTCTCCAGTTCTTGAGGTCATTCATGTTGCCTCTATCATTCCATCTCCCTCTGTCCTTCCCGTTCCCTCTATCACCCTGGCCCCCTCGACCACCCCAGTTGTTATCCCTCATGTTGACCCACCTGTTGCACCCATGGATATTGAGCCTCTGCCACCTCAACCGCAGCGAAGAATTCCCAGCACCAAGGCTGGAAAAACCAAAAAATCGATGGACTTTCGGAAGTCTGAGCCTCTCCCGATCAAATGTAGGCCCTCCAACAACTTTGACGCTTCTAGCGGCAACAACAATTCCAGCAAAAAAGACGACTCCGATAGCAAGGACGATGACCAGAGCAACATGGATGATCCTCCAGGCACGCAGTTGGGCTCTAGCTTTGGGACACCCATTGTAGAGGAGCCCTAAACAAAATTTTAGGCCAGGTTTTATATGTTTCATGCTTTATCCTTTTTGACAGAGTTTTTGGGAATATGGACACCCATGTTTACTATCACTATGCTCTCTCAGATGTATTTTTGTAAACTCTATAAGTTCCATTTTTCTATGATCTATTTTCCCTCTCAAAGAGAGGATCTTTCAAACAGCAACAGTTCGAATTCCTTTCAAGGGCAGACTGGTTTTCTCTTTTTGCTTTTTCCTGCCTGCAGGATAGATTCTCAGTTTTGTACTATAGACTGTATTACTATTATATTTCAATAGAATAGCTCTTAAATTCACAAAAAAACAAAAAGAATAAGTTTTCCATCCTATATTTCCATGCATCTAGTTTATAACACAAGAGAATAACCAAAAGTTTGGACCTTTTGAACCCATTTATCCGAAGCCAAAGGATAACAACAATTTCAAAGGTAGAAGCTCAACAAAATTATTTGAACGACCCTCAACTCTTGCTTTTAATCCAATGAAGTGAGAATTAGAAGCAAAGAAGGTTCCCCTTGCCCCACAACTAGGAGGGTTTCCTTGGTTGCCATTGAAATAACCTCATGCCCCAAGTATGTCAAAAACTTATGGATGTGTTGCCTTTGATGTGATTTTGGGGGTGCATTTGTTGCTAGCAAGATTTGATTTACAGTGAGAAGCACATCAAAATATATAAATGAATATTATCAAATATTTTATCATTCATAACAAACCAAATAACTTACGCAACAAAAATGAATTAAATTCTTTAAATTCTAATTTGTTTTTTTTTCCATTAAATAAAGCATTCAATGTAATTGACTCAACCATATCTCCCACCTAAAACATATCATTATAAATATATATATCTCCCACTCAAAGCATCTCATTCGTCTTAATATAACTAGTAATAGGTATAGGTATCTCTTCCAATAATATTAATTTTAATGATATCTTATTATATTTGTTATGATATTATTTATTAATTAGTTTTAGTTTTAGTGGTTGTGGGATGGAGTGTTATTCTTCCCACCCAAGTTCTATTCTTATAAATGATATGTTAAATTCAAAATGAATATATTGTTATAATAATTTCAAACCCTATGTTAGTTTTGTTTTCTATTTTGAAAAACATAAAATATACCTTATAACAAAAATAAAAAATAACACCCACCCACACACATGCAATCCCCATAACTTGATATTCAAAAAGGAAACAAAGCTACAATGATCAAAACTTCTATTTTCATCAAAATAAGCATACTATATAAGTAATAAAGAGTATAGACTTCTAGCTGCTAAGTTACCTAAAAGCTATTAACATTATAGAGTAGTTGAAACAAGACAAAACGACTCTAATCCAATCCTAATATAATTCGCACAAGCCTGAATTGATACGAGAAAAATCCTTATACTCTTGAAAGAGAAGCAATCCTTTTGCTAGACTCATAGCTTCTTTGGATAAGTTGTCCGCCAAAGAGTTAAGTTCTCGATGGATGTGCTTGATAGATATCCAGTTAATTGGTTCAAGAGCTTTCTTATTCTATTATACCATTGCTCAAGTATAATGACCTGAAGCGAAGATGGACGCACTACCCAGTCCATAATGGCTCTTGAGTTTCCAAACACATGAAGAGGCAACACATTCTCCAAAATAACAAACTTTAAGAACCCCTATAGTGCAAGTAACTCTACCTGAGAATTAGTTCCTGATCCACTTCTCAGTTTTAGCAAAAAATAATGATTGTCTTCCAACTTTATTACTATCTCACCACCACATATTAGAGGCACCATCAAAATAGCCACAAAGAACTCCTGCCACAGGTCTGGTTTGGTTCCTTAACAACACGAGTATGTTTGAGTGCCACTGACTTGATAAATACTTTAAAACAAACTATAGGCCCAAAGTCCAACCACTACATAGGGCCGAGATATGTTATTGAATAATAAGTCGTTTCGAGCCTCCGAGACCCCCACATCACAAAAAAGGAAAAGTTTTAAGAGGAGGAAATCTTCGCTAGTCCTCTATCAACTCCATCCATTCATTTCTAGAATGTTACACTTTGTAAGATGGGGAGCTTTATGATAACAATCAATGATTGGATATTTATTTTTTAAGACACTTTTATTGTTAATGATTTAATATTTATTTTATATGACACTTTTATGGTTAATGTGGTTGTGTCACGTCCCCTCCCCTCATCTTTTCGTGGGAGAGGACGCGACTACATTGCTGCTTTGTCTATCAAACCGGGGATCTATCCCCATGAACATAAACCAAGAATCCATTGAACATAAAATACATATACATATGCATAATACATGTAAATACAACGGAAGCAAATACATTTCGACACATTCATTATGTTCATAATAATTCATAAAGCAAATACATTGCGGAATTAACACAAGAAATACTTATCTTGAAAAGGAGTTGTCCAACAGCTAGCTATGTCGCTGCAATGTTCAACCCAACTATAGGCCAGTGGGCTCATCAATCTCTTAGCACCACTGCCACCCCCGAGCTAGGCATGATTTCCACAAGGAACTAGGGAACATCAGGCTCACACATAGCCAAATACACATCAAAGTTCAGCTAAGCCAAACACAGTTGGGTTTATCATGCTGTTAAGGCAATGTAAAGGGAGAATTGCTAAGATAGTGAGCTCAACCACAGAGATGTGGACACCTGCACCAGGTCTATCTATCTTGGCATCCACAATACCTACACTACCAACAGAAGGAAGTATTCCCTTCACTGCTACACAGTCCCTTAGGCCATACCTTCCCTTCTAGTGCTCTGCAGGGTGTGCATAGAAGATTTGTCAGCCCCTCTTGATCTGTCTGTGAGGTTCCTCTCTTCACTAGGTTTATCAAGCCAATTTTGGGCCTCTACCACTCCTAAGTCTTTCATACCAAAACAAGAGTGCACACACCAGCAAAATACAAATTCTGGGTATGAAGAAAAACGTCTAGGGAACCAAAAATGAAATTTTAGAAGGGAAAAAAACCCTTTGATGGCAAATTCGATTTCAGAAACATCTATAGGCTTCACGGGGGAAAAAACGACCTCTATAAACCCCAAATCATGGTTCTCTTCTACCCATTCACTAAGCAACAACAAAAACGGAATTCTCAGCCATGGAAATAGAGAAAAATTGCAGAAAATGTGAAGGGAAATGCCCAGGTAGCTCCAACTGCGTGAGAGAACAAAACATATGGGTGAATAATGGCTTGGGCATGCATTTCTGGGTATTTACTTGCCCCATAAGTCAAAATTTGACTACCCCAAAATGGGTGGCTTCCCCAGTACGAATTTGACTACCATACTCTTCCCATCCCCATGGCATTAACTACCTCAACCAATTTTTGGAAGAAATAAATGATTGGGCACATAAGACAAAAGAGGTAGTTGACAGTTTTATGGGTTCTCCCATTGACATTTGGCTTTACCCTATTGGCTCAAGGATTTGAATATTTCCCTCCCTGTTCCTTGTGAAATCATGCCCTCATCTCTTGTTTCATTGACATAGCTAGTTGTGGGTGTTTTTTTATTAAATTGCATATTTACATGATGTCCAAAATATATTGTGCCTTGCTAGCACAATAACCATATGCATCGTTTTTAATTGTCGATAAATAAAACACTAAATCTATGGTGGGGCTTTGGCCTTGAGCTCTTCACCATGATTTAATAACAATATTTACATGATATACAATTTTAATGCAAATGAGGTCAAAATCAGGATACTACAGGTTGGGGAAGAATAAAGAAAAATTAACTTAAAAATAAGGATAATTTAAGTATTTTAAATGTTATTTTTTCTAAGTTGAAATGACTCAATATTGTCATGTTATTTTTAATATAATCTCATTAATTAGATTTAGCATTGTTTTAATCCATGAGGTACATATTATACTATTTTCAAATGTTGTCCCTTTACAATTTATTCATTTATTTAAATTGGTACAAAACAATCTCAATGTTAAGGTTATGAAGGTTAGGAGTAAGCATAGGTTGAACCGAATGGGGTGATAAACCATAATACTAAAAACCAATTTTATTATTTAGGTGTTCAAAATGGCTAATCTTTATTTCAAGTTTAATTTGTAGGTAGAGTAAGGGGAGATCATGTGTGGGGTTGGCATGAGATAAATGCGTCTCTCCCATCATTATTTATATTTTTTTATAAGTTGAACTATTAAAAAGAAATATTTTTAAAGGAATTTTTATTGATTAAAACTAAATTTTTATTATAAATATATATATATTAATTTTTTTTATTATATAATTATGTTGTAGGCGTTTTCTCAATGAAAGAAGTTGTCCCAAAAGATTTTTTCTATCTTTGGCCATTAACATCTCGACATGTGTCGCCTGATTATTGGCGAGTTTAATCGTTAAACTTTTCGGTTATTGTATCTCGTGATCCAGCAGGGACCGAAGATGGCGGCATGGAGTTGATCGGTTAAGTACACGTTCTGAAAATGCTCAGGCTTTATTGTGTCATGTTTTATTCTGTCTGTTCGTATTCTTTCCGCGTAACTTCTTCCTTTTCCAAGTCCATCCTTATTTTAAACTCGCTATGCGTTCTTTTTTATCGGTCTGCCTCTACATTTGGCGGAGCTTAAAGAACTAGAGAGAAAATGCAGGCTATTGCAGCAAGTACCAAATTCAAACTCACATATACAATTTTTTTTATGGCAAACAAAATAAAGAATTGTAAAATTCAAAACTCATTGTTTTTTTCACGCCATTTACACAGGGTTTTCACGCCGTTGGAGAAAATTCAAAACTCACATATACCAGGCCGATTATTTTAAGATATAAATTATGTTTCATTTTTTCACGGCTTTTTTTTTCATGCCGTTTACAAAGGGTTTTCACGCCGTTGGAGAATTCTTTTTCCACGGGTAGAGAAATTTTTCCTCGAGTAGAGATTTCTTTTGGCTTTTATTTTTCAAATCATATTTTATCTAGCATGTTTTTAGTAGCATCCAAATTAATATCAATTTGGGGTATACCCAATTTCTGATTTTCGATATTTCGGATATCGAAAACATGAGACTCAAGTTTCTGTTAAAATTTAAATTATATGTAAATATTATTTAAAGATTGTATATTTCCTATTTCCCATTTTTTGGTATTGAAAACTGAGAAAAATGATTTGCTTGCTTCCCGATTTATGATTCCCGATATTACTTAAATATTACTAGGTATAAATATTACTTAAATATTTGTATTTTTCTATTGTTTTTTAAATGTTATATACAAATATCACTTAAACTTTTGTATTTTTTAATGTTATCTACAAATATTATTTAAATATTTGCATTTTTTTATTTAATGTTATATAGAAATGTTACTCGAAAATTGGGAAGCTGAAAAAGCTAAGATTTCCGGAGATTGTGGCATAAGAGAAAATTAGAGATTTTAATGATTAAGATATTACTTATACCCAATTTTCGATTTTAATATTATATCATATTTTCAATATTACTTATCTTAACCATTATATATTTTAGTTTTAGTAAGGTGGCTATTTTGGATTTCGAAATCATAGGTTTAATGGTTAAGATATTACTTATACCCGATTTCCGATTTTAGATATCAGAGACTCAGGTTTTATTAAAATTTATATTATATATAAATATTATTTAAAGATTGTCTATTTCCTATTTCCTATTAAAAGCTAAGATTTCCGGAGATTGTGGCACAAGAGAAAGGTTAATTTTTTTTTAATGTTATATACAATTATTACTAAAACATTTGTATTTTCTCTTGTTTTATTTATTTATTGTCATATACAAATATTATTTAAATATTTGCATTTGTGTTTCTTTAATGTTATATACAAATGTTACTCGGAAATCGGGAAGTTGGAAAAGCTAAGATTTCCGAAGATTATGGCACAAGAGAAAAGTAGAGATTTTAATGGTTAAGATATTACTTATACCCAATTTCTGATTTTAATATTATATCCGGTTTTCGAAATTACTTCTTAACCATTGAAGATTTTAGCTTTAATAAGGTGGATATTTTGGATTTCGGAATCATAGGTTTAATGGTTAAGATATTACTTATACCCGATTTTCGATTTTCGATATTTAGGATATCGGAAACCGGAGACTCAAGTTTTTGTTAAAATTTAAATTATATGTAAATATTATTTAAAGATTGCCTATTTCCTATTTTCGTGTATGAAACCCAGAAAAAGAATTTGCCCTATTTTCCATTTTCGGGTATTGGAAACCGAAAAAATAATTTGCTCGCTTCTCAATTCCCGATATTACTTAAATATTACTGGGTATAAATATTACTTAAATATTTGCATTTTTCTATTGCTTTTTTAATGTTATATGCATATATTACTTAAACATTTGCATTTTGTTTTGTTTTTTTAATGTTATATACAATTATTATTTAAATATTTACAATTTTTTTTCTTTAAGTTATATACAAATGTTACTTGGAAATCTGGAAGCTGGAAAAACTAAGATTTTCGGAGATTGTGGCACAAGAGAAAAGTTATGTTTTTTTAATGTTATATACAAATATTACTTAAACATATGCATTTTCTTTGGTTTTTTTAATGTTATATACAAATATTATTTAAATATTTGCATTTTTTTTTAATGTTATACACAAATGTTACTCAGAAATCGGGAAGCTGGAAAAGCTAAGATTTATGGAGATTGTGGCACAAGAGAAAACTTAAGATTTCCGATTCCAAAGTATGACGAGCCGACTTTCGCAACCCAAACCGAAAAGATTGAATTTGAAGACATTACACAAGTTTCTTAATCAGTTCATTTGCTCAATGAAGAGAGTTGTACTGACCGACAAAGGTTGACAACACCGTGAGTAGTGATAATTCTGAATTGGGGAATTGCGGAATTGATAACACATTCATCCCCTGTTTATAACACATGAAATCTCGGGTTTATTGGTACACTCTAATATATATTGGATACGAAACTATTTAGGGTTTGTAATGTACATTGGATAATAATGTGATGAGTTTTATTAAATAAATAATGTAATGTGTACGATTTCCGATTTGCTAAATTGGGATCGAAGATCGGGAAACAAACATTAAGTCGAAAAAGATTTGGTGTTTCCGGTTTACCTAATTTTTTATATATTTAAAAAATTATGATCTCATTGTATAAATGAGAAACATTATTAATTTATTAGTCATTATAAAATTTTAAAAAATTGGAAAATACATTTACTTCTTCAAAAAATGACTTTTATAACACATTCCTCCCGGGTTTATGGTACACTATAAAATTTGAAAATATATTTACTTTTATAAAATATTAAAAAAAAATGGAAAACATATTTACTTCTTCAAAAAATGACTTTTATAACGCATTCATCCTGGGTTTATAACACATGAAACCTCGGGTTTATGGTACACTGTAATATATATTGGATCCGAAATGATTTAGGGTTTGTAATGTACACTGGATAATAATGTAATGAGTTTTATTAAATAAATAATGTAATGTGTACGATTTTCGATTTGCTAAATCGAGAATCAAAGATCGGGAAACAAACATTCAGTCCAAAAAGATGTGGTCTTTCGGGTTTTCGAGATCAGGAATATCTGAAATCTTCTGACCCATTACAACTAATTTATAAAAAAAAATATCAATCACAGATTCAGAAAAGATATTGATACTTTCTAAAAGAAAATACCCAACATAAACCTTGAATATAAGAAATCTAGAAGTTAGAAAAGCTAAGATTTATGGAGATTGTGGCACAAGAGAAAAGTTAAGATTTTAATGGTTAGGATATTACTTATACCCAATGATTTTTTTTTTTGCAATTGACATGGTCTCTTAATCTTTGTTCAAAAGGTGATAGGACGGTTCGTGAAAGATTCGAGGGATCAAGATGAGGAGATCGAGGTCGTGACAGGTCGAGGGTCAATCAGGGTTTCGTGCACACCATCAGTGGGCTAGGGTAGGTCGTTTGCAACCTGCTTAGCTATTGGGCAGCCCTTCTCGTGCTCCCCAGGCTACCATCATGGCATCCCAGCCACTAGATCCTCCTTCGAATGAACCAAGAAGTAATCTTGATCTAGCCTTTCAATCTCTGGTTGCAGCCTCCCCGATCTCTGCGGGGACTTCACCAGTCTCAAAGTTTGTGAAACGAGTAGTTGTGCCAAGAGTTCAAATCATGTCGGCAGCTTCAATAATGAAAGCTTTAGCTCTGAACGAGAGAGGTCTTATTGGACTGTTCTTGGGGATCTGGCCTTCTCCAAAATCCATGGAGATCTGGATTTCCAAAAACTAGATGCCTCTCATCACCGGGGGCGTGCAACATTGTTTCTGCGGCAAGGGTTTTTACACTTTCCTATTCGAAAACAAAGAAGATAAAGATCTTATCTTCCGAAGTGGCCCGTATTTTATGGGTCCCCGAGGTCTATATCTCAATTGATGGACTCTTTCTTTCGATCCTAAAAAGGATGTACCTTCAGCAGTGTCAGTTTGGGTCTGGTTACCACATCTCCCTCTTCACTGCTAGAATGATGAAGCCCTTCAATCAATCAGAAACTCATTTAGTAGATACATAGACAAAGCCGAACCAAAAGGCCCTCTATTCGCCTGTGCCAGGATTTGTGTAGAGGTAGACCTGGAAAAATGACTACCTGAAGGAGTTAATATGTTCATGGACGGATGGGAATTCTATCAGAAGGTAGATTACGAGCAACTCCCATTCAAATGCAGGAAATGTCACGAATACGGACACTTCGTAAAGAATTGCCCCAAGTCTGCACAGGAAGAAGCTGGAAAAAAAAAACCCAGAAGAGGGCTGGCAACAAGCAAAGAAGGGAAAAAAACAATGCCTACTTCTTCCAGTAACCTCGAAAAAGGATAGCAAAAAACTCAGGAGCAGCCTATCAAAAGCACAGGAACTCTCACCAACAATCAATTTGATGCCCTCCAAATCGAAGAAGGGGAAATACCAGATCCAGAAGCCCAGCTCAAGGAAGATAGAATAAAAGGCAGCAGGACTCAATCCCCGGCTACCATCTCCCCAATAGTGGTAGAAGAAGTATTTGAAAAGGCTCCAAATAGATTGACCTCTCTTGGTGGGAATTGGGCAGAGATGGTTGCAGCAAATGAAGAGATCATGGGGAAAACTTATGAAAGATTGCCATCCCCTAGGGGAACCTGGGCAGAAATGGTTAAGCAAAGCAGGATCAATCTAAAGCTGGCATCTCCAAGTCAATCATCACGTCAAGAAACCCAGGAAGCAACAGAGCTATGGCCATCCCAAGCCTCAAGAGGCAGCAAATCTCAAAAGCAATAGAGAGAGCAAGAGGCAGAAAGAGAACTAGAACTAGGAAGGCAACTCAACATAGAAGGACTGCTTCAGAATGTCAAAGCTTTTGGAGCTAGAGACTTCAACACAACAAAATCAAGCCTATAAAAAAGAGGAGGATCAATCATCAGAGACCCCTTCGGCGAAAATCTAGAAGATATAATGGTAGATCTAGATCTACTGGATCGTATGCCCAAAAACTAGAAATACACATGGAACAACAAGCGAGATGGACCCGGACACATCGCTACAAGATTAGATCGCTTCCTGGTAAGTACAACCTTAATTCAGAAAGATTTTCTTCCTACTTCTCATATTATTTCATCAGCCACTTCTGATCATAGGCCCATCTCCCTATCCTTTTCCCTACCCTCAGATCTGGGACCTATACCCTTCAGGTTCAATCCCCTTTGGCTAAACAATACCAAAACTCTTGACCTAATTCATTCAACTTGGAATACCTCTTTTTTCTTCTCCCCCAGCTTCATTTGGGAATCAAAGCTTAGGGTTGTCCGCTCTTCTCTGAAATTTTGGGCAACTACCTCCTACTCAGAGTCCGCTATGGTCAAAAAGTGTCTCCAATCAGGTTTGGATGCTCTCCACACAAAAATGGATGCAGAAGAGGTCACTTCTGGAATCCTAGCTCAAGAAAAGGCCCTAAACTATGAAATTCTAAAAGCAGCAAGACATGAAGAAGAGCATCTTAGAATCAAATCTAGATAACTTTGGTTAAAGGTAGGAGACAAAAACACAAATTATTTCCATAAGCAATCCAAAATCAGACTGAGCTTCAATTTTATAAATGAATTGAAAGACAACAATATCCAAATTATTTCCGGGCAAGACAACATCAAGAAGATGGCATGCATCATTTCAATCAACTGTATTCTCACAGTGGTGAGACAGACCCTCTAGCCCAAGCGGACTTGCTATCAGTCATTCAACCTAGCATCTCTGAAGAAGAAAACAAGGAGTTGTTAAAACCAATCATAGAAAATGAGATTATTGAAGCAATTTGGACCCTTCATCCAGACAAGTCCCCAGGACTAGACAGGTTCACGATTAACATCTATAGAGCTGCTCGAGACATCATCAAAGAAGATCTTAAAAAAATGCTAAATTGGACCAGGAAAAAAAGATAAAATTGAGGAGCCACAAACTCCACCTTCCTGGCCCTGATTCCAAAAGAAAAAAATCCTCTGTCTATAGAAAGGTTTCGTCCTATTTCCTTATGCAACTCCTCCTACAAAATTCTCACCAAAATCCTGGCAACAAGATTAAAACAAAGTCATGGCAAAGATTATCTCGGAAACTCAGAAAGGTTTCATCGCTGACAGGCAAATAATGGATAATATAATCATTGTCCAAGAGGCCATTCACTCCAGCCTAGAAAGCAAGCAACAAGGTATAGCCATGAAACTAGACATGGCAAATGCTTTTGACAGGGTCAATCACTTCTTTCTATTTGAGATCACGCAGAAAATGGGATTTTCCAAAAACTTTTGCAGATGGATCAAAGCCTGCATAAGCAACCCATGGATTGCACCTCTTGTAAATGGCAGGCCTGCTGGTTTCTTTTAGGCCTCTAGAGGACTCCGCCAAGGCTTCCCGATCTCCCCATTGTTATATATCATGGTAGCTGAGTCATTGAGCAAGAAGCTTCAGGTCATGCAAAATAATGGGGAACTCAGAGGTCTTAAGGTCGCGAGAGGAGTAAAAAATGCAAATCATGCACAATATGCAAATGACACAATTCTTTTAGATGGAGCTTCTGTCATAATTGTTGAAAGATTCAAAGAAGTTATTAATACTTTTCTCAAAGCCTCAGATGGGAAAGTGAATGCAATTAAAACCAAAATATATGGCTAGAATTGTCCGGCTAGAACGATGGCCAGAATTGCCAGGAAACTAGGATATGAAGGATGCACAGACTGGAGCTCATTCAGATATTTAGGAGTCCTGATACACAAATGAAAAAAGAAAAAATCAGACTTGAAAGAGCCGGTGGAAAAAAAATAAAAAATAAAAACAAAATCCATTCTTTGGGAGCTATCTGGCATAATCCGGCTGGGAAATTGATCCTCTTAAACTCTGTTCTAACAGCCTACCCGATATTTATATGGTCCATATCTTTAGCACCTAAGTCAATTGTCCAGGAGATTGAGAAAGAGCTGAAATGTTTTCTCTAGTAGGGTGGAAAACAAAATGGCAACAAGAAACTAAATTTGGTCAATTGGGAGATGGTTTGCAAGCAAAAAGATAGAGGAGGAGCGGGAATAAAGGATCTGACTGCTATGAATCTAGCGTTAGGGGCCAAGATCGTCTGGAACTTGATCTCAGGTTGAAAATCTTGGTGGAAGGAGGCGCTGAGAAAGAAATATCTTTCAGGAACCAGAGAGAGATGCCTAACAGTGATCCTAACACACCAGAACGTGTATCCAGTTTGGAAGCTTTGCCAAAAATTGATTTTTGTCATTCAGGATGGTTTGCGCTGGTCAATAAGCAATGGCAAAGAAATTAAGATATGGGAGGACAACGTTGGAAACGTACAGCTCAGTGATAATCTATTGGAGGTCAGGCGTTAGATGAAGAACCAAAATATCTCAGCGATAAATGATATTTCGATCTGGCACAGAAATGGTAGATGGGCAGGCTGGAGGAATTTAGAATTGCCAGAATGGCTGATGGAAGGCTTCACGTTGCTGCAAAATTCTCTACAAGGATCGTTGCCTATTCATATCAACCCGTCAGACTCCAGATGCTGGGAAAGACAGGAATCTACACCGTAAAGGATGGGTATAATTCAATCCACAACAGAAGCAGAAAAGAAGGTATATGGAAAAATGCTTGGTGTAGTGATGGACTACCCAAAATAAAATAAAAATTGTTGTCTCTTTACCCACCAAAAAATTCTGACTACTAAGAACTTAAAAAAGAGAGGCATATAAGGACAGTCTCGTTGCATTTTGTACAAAAGGGCAGAGGAAAATCAGAGTCATCTTTTTCTGGAGTGTTCATTTGCCAATGAGGTATGGTGTTCAGTTCTTAATGAGCTTAACTTCAATATCACTCTTCCCACAAACCTGAAAGATTTTTTTGCATGTTGGAAAGACTATTACCAAGGTTCTCTGTTTAAAAAACCATATTTTTCAAAGGCGTGGATAGCTCTTCCAAAATGTGTCTACTGGAATATTTAGATAGCTAGAAACAAAAGTTTATTTGAAAACCTGAACTATCAAAGTCTCTTCCACTGCCAAAGCTTTATGGACTGAAGCTCTCCTCTTCAAAGGATTGAGGCACTTACAACTTGAGCCGTTAAATACCGCCGAAAAATATGGATAAAAGATCTCCTCACTCCAATCAATCCTACCCCAAAGGAGGCTAAAAAACCCACTTTTCAAATTGGGAAATCCGAAAAAGCTCATAAATTTTGAGAAATTGGTGGACAAAGTTGGTTTGTCACACGCTATTCTTTGATGGGGCTTCCAAAGGGAACCCAGGAATGGCAGGTTCTGGCGGAGTGATTTTTGACCCAGGGGGGAGTAAGAAGGAATATTTTTCTTGGGGACTTGACAAGAGCACCAACAATCATGCGGAGTGGTTAGCTTTATTGAAAGGGTTGGAAATTGCTCTCACCCTGGGAATTAGAGATCTAGTAGTGTTCGGAGACTCATTACTAGTCATTAGTGAGGTAAGAAAGCTGGTCATAAATTATAAAAATCCCTCCAACAAGATGCATCACATTTTCAACAGTCTCATCGATGATTTTAATGCTGTCAACTTTCTTCATATCCTTCGCTCAAACAATCATTCTGCAAATAAAATGGAAAATGATGGAGTAAAACTTGATTATGGATTTATGATATGTAATGGGAATAATCCAGAACGTTGTTGGTTACCTTGACGAAGGATCAGTTTCATTCACCTTTAAAAAAAATTAGGACAGCTGCAAGCATCCTCATGAAATGTTAAGCTTTTGCATCCTTCTTCTCGGGAAATTTGTAAAAAAATTCAGCCATCATAGAGGCGGGTTGTTTAGAAAAAAGGACCATTTTGTATTGGAAGAGAAAGATTTTATGGATGTTGATATCTAATGGATTCAACCCATAAATCTGCCGCTGTTTTTTATTTTTTAATACAAAATCTCTTAACCGTTCTTGTTAAAAAAAAAGATATTACTTATACCCGATTTCTGATTTCCGATATTCGGATATCGAAACCCGGAGACTCAAGTTTTTGTTAAAATTTAAATTATATGTAAACAATATTTAAAGTTTCTCTATTTCCTATTTCCCATTTTCGAGTATTGGAAACTGAGAAAAATAATTTGCTCGCTTCCCGATTTCTGATTCGCGATATTACTTAAATATTACTAGGTATAAATATTACATAAAAAAACAATAGAAAAATGCAAATGTTTAAGTAATATTTATATATAACATAAAAAAACAACACATTTTATGAAAATGAAAATCGCATGAGTGTTGTTACCTCTGAAATTATATTAAATTAAATTCATTTGATAGCTTTTGTGGGAAGTCTCGTGTGAATTGAGTTAAGGAAAGTCTTTAGACATCTCCTCTCCAAGCTTTGGTACATTCTCAAGGTTTTTAGTTTATTTTAGTTTTTTTGGAAGCTTATTTTTAGTTAAACCAAAACTCGTAGGTTATTGAGAAGAAATTATTTTAAATTGATAAGTTAGATGAGTTTCAATATAAATAAAATTTCAACGATAGCTTTACCTCTTTATCAAATGAGGAATCAGAACTAGTATTGAACTTCCAACTGAACCAATTTTAGTTATGGTCAAAATTGTCTATTTTTTAAATGAGATTTCCGGACTTCTCCACTTTTCGGTTTAGAAATTAGTAAAGAACCATTTTTTATGGTGACCATTTTTTATGGATATGGGTTGGAATGATAAGTACTAAGTTGAAAGTAATTATTATTTTTTATTTTAAAAATAATATAATAATCCACAAATAATAACTTAAAAAAATTAATAAATGCGATAACTCTTATGGTATCATGACCATTCATTATGGGTAGTATGGGATTTTAATTATAAAATAAGTTAAAAAAATATTTATTGTTTTTTAATTTAATATAAATTTTTAATTATGAAAATTTTAATTTTTAAGAATTTGGTTAGAGTAAAGAGAAACACAAAATTAAAAAAAGTTAGAATTTTTATTATCAATTTTTAATTTTAAATGTTTTATATAAATTTAAAATTAATAATAAATTTCAACTTTAAAACTTGTTTCAAAAGTGAAAACAAGTTTTTGGCATTTATTTTCTATGTTTTGAGAGTTTTTTCAAAAATATGGTTTACGGTTTTCGATATCCGAAATATCGGAAATCAAGGATACTCCAAATAACCTTAACAAAAAATGGAATTTCCAGTTTTCGATACCCTAAAATCGAAAATAGAAAATAGAAAATGGACAATCTTTAAATAATAAAAAACATCTTTATAAAATGAAATGACAAACAACCTATTATTTAATATATATATATTGACCAATTAAATAATTTACTTCGACTATCCACTTAAATCATAGGTTTCATTACTATTATTATTATTATAGTTTGATTAAGGTTTCCATATCCGAAATATCGGAAATTGTAAATCACAAATAACCTTAACAAAAAATGGAATTTCCGGTTTCTGATTATTATTATTTTCATTTTTCTATTGTTTTTTAATGTTATATACAAATATTACTTAAACATTTGCATTTTGTTTTGCTTTTTTTAATGTTATATACAATATTATTTAAATATTTGCATGTTTTCTTCTTTAATGTTATATACAAATGTTACTCGTAAATCGGGAAGCTCGAAAAGATAAGATTTTCGGAGATTGTGACACAAGAGAAAAGTTAATGTTTTTTTAATGTTATATACAAATATTGCTTAAACATTTGCATTTTCTTTTGTTTTTTTAATGTTATCTACAAATATTATTTAAATATTTGCATTTTTTTCTTTAATGTTATATACAAACGTTACTCGGAAATCGGGAAGCTCGGAAAGCTAAGATTTCCGGAGATTGTGGCACAAGAGAAAAGTTAAGATTTCTGATTCCGAAGTCCGACAAGCCGATTTTCGCAACCCAAACCGAAAAGATTGAATTTGAAGACATTACACAAGTTTCTTAATCAATTCACTTGCTCAATGAAGAGAGTTGTACTGGCCGACAAAGGCTGACAACACCGTGAGTAGTGATAATCCTAAATTGGGGAATTGGGGAATTGATAACACATTCATCCCTTGTTTATAACACATGAAATCTCGGGTTTATTGGTACACTCTAATATATATTGGATCCAAAACTATTTAAGGTTTGTAATGTACACTGGATAATGATGTAATGAGTTTTATTAAATAAATAATGTAATGTGTACGATTTTCGATTTGCTAAATTGAGATTGGGAAACAAACATTTAGTCGAAAAAGATGTGGTGTTTCCGGTTTTCGAGATCCGGTTTACCTAATTTTTTATATATTTAAAAAATTATGATCTCATTGTATAAATGAGAAACATTATTAATTTATAAGTCGTTGTAAAATTTAAAAAAAATGGAAAATATATTTACTTCTTCAAAAAATGACTTTTATAACACATTCCTCCTGGCCCCCGGGTTTATGGTACTCTGTAAAATTGGAAAATATATTTACTTCTATAAAAATTTTAAAAAATGGAAAATATATTTACTTCTTCAAAAAATGACTTTTATAACACATTCATCCCGGGTTTATAATACATGAAATCTCGGGTTTATGGTACACTATAATATATATTGGATCTGAAACGATTTAGGGTTTGTAATGTACACTGGATAATAATGTAATGAGTTTTATTAAATAAATAATGTAATGTGTACGATTTTCGATTTGCTAAATCGAGAATCGAAGATCGAGAAACAAACATTCAGTCCAAAAAGATGTGGTGTTTCTGGTTTCCAAGATCAGGAATATCTGAAATCTTTTGACCCATTATAACTAATTTTAAAAAAAATATCAATAACAGATTCCAAAAAGGTATTGATACTTTCTAAAAGAAAATACTCAACATCAACCTTGAATATAATATTATATTATAAATATAATAATGAAATATTCGACATATACTCTAAATAGAATAATTATATTATAATATAATAGTGACTTAACAAGATGAAGACTCAAGTTTCGTTGGTAAATATTTATTCATATTTTTATCAATATTTGATAAGACATTAACGACAAGCACGAGAGTATTACATAAGATTGAATTTCAATATTGTTATTTTTATATTTCTTTAAAAGGTGTATAACATCATCTTAAAAAAATCACTTATTAAAAAATTGGAACAATAATATAGTGTGTTTTGTATTATAGAAGTTTAACAACTATGATTTATGATTTAACAACTTTAAAATATATTTTATAAAAAAAAATAAGTTGTAAATTTGTGAAGTGAAACTATGTCCTAAGAGATTTGTCTTATTTAATGCATTTGTTGATTGTGTCCCTTTTTGCTAAGATTTGGTTGAAAATAGGATGTAATGATGATGTGAGTCAATTTGAGTAAATAAATTAATTAATTGAACAAGTTGTTTGGAGAATATAACTTCAAACAATTTTAATTCCCCAAATATAATAATGTTTGATTTGGCTGTTTCCATTCTCCATTTGCTTGTTGTGCCTTTCAAAATAAACTTCATACTCAATAACAGAAATGCAATTGCATACCAAAGATGGGAATTACATGACAAAGATGTGTTGAACTTGGTTGATTGGATTTGCATTAACATCAAGAACTACAAAACCTTTTATAAATGTCAATGTAACCAGCGTAGATCCAAATTCTAGGCTCTATCAAGCGCCGAGATGGATCAAATCTCTCGAGGTGCAAACCTCTTCTTAGGTATCCATTGATTTGATTCAAACCAAAAAACACATCTTTTTATTTAAGGTCCACATATAATATTTAATATTATTTATGGCCGACATATAATATTTTTTATTATTTTTTATTTTGTTAGGAACGAACATTGCATCATTTCCCCACACATGGTTTTAAAATCATATGCAAGGCCCTTCTACAACCATGGGTTGTTTAGGAGGCCTTGCACATGGTCTTAAAACCATTCGCAAGGCCCTCCTAAACCATGTACAATAAAACCATGGGTTGTTTAGGAGGCCTTGCACATGGTTTAAAAACCATGTGCAAAGCCTCCTAAACCATGTACAATAAAACCATGGGTTGTTTAGAATGCCTTGCACATGGTTTAAAACCATGTGCAAGGCCAACATCTTTTGGGGGATAATTCAATTTTGTGTTTTTTTCTTGACCCACATATTTTTTTTACAGATAATTAAAGTTTTACTTTTTATTGTTTTGTTAGGTAGGAAGATTACAACATCTCCCCCGTATTAGATTGTTTTTGTGGCCGACATTTATTTTGGCCTATTAGAATTTTTTTTTATTAATAAAAATAACGTTATGAAAGTGATATTATTTTTTATTTTGTGTTGCAAAATCTCTCCCATAATATTCACTATCACTATTATTTTTTTCCAACATGTTACAAACGTTACATCATGTTACAAGATCTCTCCCATAATATTCACTATCACTATTATTTTTTTCCGACATGTTACAAACGTTACTAATGTTACATCACGTTACAAGATCTCTCCCATAATATTCACTATCATTATTATTTTTTGCCGACATGTTACAAATGTTACTAACGTTACATCACGTTACAAGATCTCTCCCATAATATTCACTATCACTATTATTTTTTTCCGACATGTTACAAACGTTACTAACGTTACATCACGTTACAAGATCTCCCCCATACTGGGTTGTAGAGCGCCTCTCGGCGCAAAAATAATACAGTTAATATATATAGAATAAATTTTACAACAATTCTATTTTCACATTATTATGTATTTTGAAAAAGTAAATTGTTTCTAAACCAGTATAGATCCAAATCCTAGGCTCTATCAAGCACCAAGAGGGAGCAAATATTTGGAGGTGCAAACCTACTTTTAAGTATTGCACTCAACTATCAGCTTTGGTGTGATTCAGACGAAAAGACACATCTTTTTATTTAAGGTCGACATATAATATTTTTATTATTAATATTTAATACTATATTTTTTATTATTTTTTATTTTGTTATGAAAGAACATTATAACATCTACCCCATACATGGTTTTAAAACCATGTGCAAGGCCCTCCTAAACCCATTGGTTGTTTAGGAGGCCTTGCACATGGTATTAAAACCATTTGCAACGCCCTCTTAAACCATGCACAATAAAACCATGGGTTATTTAGGAGGCATTCACATAGTTTTAAAACCATTTGCAAGGCCCTCCTAAACCATGTACAATAAAACCATGGGTTGGGTTGTTTAGAGGCCTTTACATGGTTTTAAAGTCATGTGCAGGACTAACATTTTTTTGGGGGATAATTCAATTTTTTATTTTTTTATTTTTTATTATTTACAAAACTATTTCATATTAGCCACGCATCTTTTACAATGTCTTAAAATTGGAGATTATGGTTGTTAATGAAATGCAAGAACCCTGTTTCGTAAATTGAGGAGTCGAATTCCACAATCCGAACCGAAATTTGATAGTGTCCATGTAGCTGATTCGATCCCTTGGGTGTATATATTTTGTTCTTGAATAGATTGAAACATGATGCCTGTGAGTTTTTTATAATGGCGATTTGCATAAAACCCTAATTTTTGTAATTTAATTAAGTTGAATGATTCAATGGCATCGCTTTAGATTTAAATATTCAGCAATGTTTGGCCATATTCAAATGCCACCCCGTTCTTTAAGTTGGCTTGTGATTTTGGGACTTGGCCATTGATTGGGGTTATATACAAATTTTAATGGGTTTCAATGAAAAATATCTCGGAAAAGTGAGACGTTTTAGTTATAATTTATCGTACGCGATTTTGACAAGAATTTAACTTAATTCACATGAGACTTCCCACCAAAGCTATCAAATGAATTTAATTTAATTTGAAGCAGACCGCCTATTTTCACAAACCTTTTGTCCTGCATTGACTACAACTTCAACTAAATAGCACATAGCCTCCCATGTCTCAATGGCAACTTCAGTTGTTTTCAGTTGTAACTTGTCTAATATTCGCAAGCGATTAGGTATTTCCTTAATATGTTTTTTGCCAACATCCTAACGAAAAAAGTCAAAAATACTATCTATGACATTTCTTTCGAGATCAGAAACCTAGATCGGAAATATCGTAAATCAAATCTTGTGGAATCGAAAATTGGAACATATGGTGTTACTTAATGAAAAACATAGGACATAGGATTTTCAGAATCCCAAATATCGAAAATATGAAATCAGAACATGCGCAGTTTCCTATTTGAACACATACAATATTCAGAATCCGAATTGTCGGAATTCGAAAATGCGTAAATTGAAAATTGGAATATTGGTTTTCCTTATTCCTAAACATATTATTTTCCGAAATCCAACATGTCGAAAATCTGATTAATGAAATATGTTTATGAGAATATATTTATAGTGAGATATGTTAATAAATAACAACAAAATCTGACATGTCGAAAATCGGATTAATGAAATATATTTACGAGAATATATTTATAGTGATATATGTAAATGAATAACAACAACCAGAGTAATGAAATATGTTATTGAGAATTATTTTGTTTTTACGTATCCATTTTAGTATGGTCACATGATTATGTTACATTGCAAATTTTTTTTCATGCCCTGTTTTATTCCATAGGAAAAAATAACAATCATGATTTAGAGGCTATGGTAACTGAAGATTGTATTTCACTATTGCTACACAGTCCTGTCAACATTTTCCAGTTACCTTTGTCAATATTGTATTTCACTATTCCTCCCTGCAATAGCTTGCATTTTCTCTCCAATTCTGGCTTTATGATTTACTACACTATTAATTCATACTATTTACATTTTTCATGAACTTATAGCCATAAATTCAACCAAAATCCGGAAATAGGAAATAGGAACTTCGACATTTCTTTATTTGAAAATAGAAAACTTCTGAGAACCGAAATGTCAGAAATAGGAAATAGGGACATGCGCAGTTATTTATTTCAACACATAGCATTTCCAAATTCTGAAATGATTGAAATCGAAAAATCCGCATCCTAAATGTGGCAAATCGAAAATTGGGGAATTGAAAATTGGAACAATTGGTGTTCCTTATTGGAAAACATAAAACATAGATTTCCAAATATGGAAATGTCGGATTTTGGATTCTGAATATGGAAATGACGACTTGTGATTTCCTCACGCAATTTCGAAACGTTTACAGTTCAAATAGATACAAACCAGAGTAATCAAATATGTTAATGAAGAACGACAACAAGAGTAATTAAATATGTAATTTGGAGAATTGAAAAATACATAGGTGAAACGGGTTTCTTTCTTAACATACATGTATGCAAGCTAACATCAGTCTCCACAAATTGTAACAATTTAGAGGCCAAAATCTCCTCCAAATTTTGAGCCACAGCAATTAAACATAACGCAGACTGAGATTATAATAAGCATGAACTTAGCGGAGAAATAAGTTATGTGAAAACAATACGAACAGTTAAAATAAAACCTCAAAATCGACGTTTCCGGTTTCGCATACCCCAACATTGAAACTCAGAAATACTATCTTCGACATTTCCCGATTTAAACACATAGAATATCTGAAAATGCGCTAATCAGAAAAGAGAATATTAGTGTTCCAAATGGGCAAATCGAAAAATTATTAAAAAATTATTTATTAACATTGTTGACTTATATGGAACTAATAAGACAACAATGAGACTTTCAATTTTACATAAGGTGAAAGTTTTGAATTTCGATTCTTTAAAATCGGCAAAGTAGATACAAAATAA
>LPNX011092974.1:0-24063 GCA_001517045.1 Pseudotsuga menziesii | reverse complement strand
GAAGAGGGATGGAGAGAGAGAGAGAGAGAGAGAGAGAGAGAGAGAGAGAGAGATACTTACAATCCGCAATCCGAACCAGAAATCGATAGTGCCCATGCAACCGATTCGATCCCTTGGGTGTATATATCTTGTTCTTGAGTTTTTTATAATCGTGATTTGCATAAAACCATAATTTATGTAATTTAATTTAAGTTGAATGATTCAATGGCATCGCTTTAGATTTAAATATTCAATAATGTTTGGCCATATTCAAATGCCACCATGTTCTTTAAGTTGGGTTGTGATTTTGGGACTTGTCCTGTCATTTTGTTTATTCAGACATAGTCACATATCTATACTTTCTCCATCTTTTTGTATGATTTTTATTAAAATTATTAAAGATCTATTTATTACCAATGTTGACTTATATGGAACTAATAGGACGACAACAAGACCTTCAATTTCACATCAGGTGAAAGTTCTTATTTACGATTCTCCAAAATTGGCAAAGTAGATACAAAATAAATCGAAAGCAATCTCAGCGATATCCAAAAAGCGAACAGCCGAAAACCAAAAATCGGGTAAACAACATACCATTTTAACAAAACTGAAATTGGAAAGAACATTTCCTTGTTGAAAATTACAAGATTTAATGATCCAAACATAAAACAAACTTCGACAAACATACAACAAATGCATTTTCGCTTCCCAATTTCGGAAATCAAAAATCACAATCAAGAAACACAGCTTGGAAAAAATGTTAACATTTATTCCGAAAATCAAATTTAGTCATAAACGTCTTGAGGTAAAATCTCAAAAATAACTCTTATTAAATAGTAATTTCCATTCTTCTAAGCTAGGTCAAAAAGGTTCAGTTGCAAAAAGACACAATATTTTTATCCTCTCGGCGTTTCTTTGCACCTCTTGGTGCAAATTCTAGTATAAAATGTATTAAATTAGATATCAAATTGATATATTAATTTTTTTATTTATATAAATTTAAACTTGTAATTTTCACACTACTCAAAGTTTTACAACTTAATATGAAAAACATTTATTGATTTATTCAAATTGGTACAAAGCAATTTCAACGTTAAGGTTAAGATGATGATGATGATGATGGTTGACGTCCACTTAGACCAAACTTTGGTCTATCGGACCCAAAGAAACGAAATATTTAGTTTGTTTTAAAATTGTATTTCTATGCTCAAAGAGCTTGGAGAGAAGCGTCCCGAGCTCACTATAATTTTGACAAGTTAAAAGGCTAGGAAGGTTGGGATTACAACAAAGATTATGAAACCGAGATCTAATGTGGGTGTAAGCAAGACATTCTAAGAGGAAGTGTTTTTCATCCTCAATGTTCATATTCTCATAGAGATGGTAGATCCTTTCTACCCATGGTGTTTTAGGAACTTCCCAACGACTAGTTTCACTATGAAGCTCATGAGGGTTCGTTCTTATCTTGGCTATATTAATTTTTTTCTTTGAACTAGTTAAAACTGAGAGATAGTTTTGATCTTCTAGAGTAGGGTTGATGACCTCCTTATAATACCTTAATTTTCTTTTATCATCTAAATCTTTCTCACACCACATTTTCTCCTTAAACTTAGAAGTGACAATATTTTTAATGTTATTTATATTTTGCAATGCAACATTTTCGTCGATTTCCCAATAGTTTAACCAAGCCCTGATATCTTTATACCAACCTCGCTTGAGCCTTAGGTGGTTTTGGTTGGACTTTAAAGCTAGTTTAGGAAGTCTATGGTCTCCCATGTTATTGATTTTGTAATTGTATAACAGGAGCCTAATCATAGCTAGGCTCTCAATAGGGGAAAGACCCACTTCTATAAGGAGAATAGGGTAGGGTGTATTGCTTTTAATTTTGAAGTTATACGTTATAAAACGCTTTTGGATTTGCTCAATATTTCTCCAGGATTCTCTAGAGATGTTGCATCCCCAAACCTCACACCCATACAAGATAACAGGAACGACTAAAGTTTCAAAGACGAGCTTCTTTTTATCTCACACCACAAGGTTTGCTTCTTTGCAATTATTTTCAAGACCAAAATAAGCTTTCCAACCTCCATTAATTCTTTTCTTAATGCTATAGTTCCAGTTGAGCTTGTGATGAATATCAATTCCTAGGTATGTGTAAGAAGACACTTCCTCCAAGTTGCTATTGTCATAAACAAAATTAGCTAAGTGTCCTTCTTGGATTTGATAATCATATTTTTTGGTGTATCATTGTTAACAGCCATACCCATGGTAGAGAAAAAATACTTAAGAAGTCTTAGTTGCTTATCAAGATCAGATGGACACCGTGCCAGAAGAACAATATCGTCAGCATAGAGAAGAAGGATGATGACTATTCCAACTAAGATCGTACCATCACAATGATCCGTCAGACCTCAACTTGTGTGCATTAAAAGTTTGTTGTAAAAGAATGCATTCAACAGGTTAATTAATGGAACAGCATTAACAGAAATTAAATGCTAGGAATGGAAAACAACACTGATAAACAGATGCAAGGAAGAAACACAGAAACATAGAGTCACAAACAGAAGTTGATAACGGAGTTCACCCCCTCCACTGGGCTACGTCTCTGGGTCCCTCTCCAAAGGATACTGATCCAATTAATCTCTTTGAAATGGTACAAAAATGGTTCTGGAAACAACTTCAGCAACTGTAAACTGAATGTTGTACAAAGTCTTGAAGACGTCTCTTCTAGAAATTACAATTAGCGTTCAAAGACAAAGAAAACTAAACTGTAACAGAGAATGTCGACTTCTACAATAACAACATCTGAACACTTCGCAGCAAAAGCTCTCTAAGTTTCTCATAACAGAGAAATGATGCTCTGCGCTCTAAAGCAATCTGCGTCTCTCCACTCTGTCTGTCCCCTTCCATTAACTGCAGAAAGCTGTAAAACAAAATGTTGAACAGAAAGTCTTTAAGACTCCTCTCTGGAAATTACAATTAGCCTTCGAAAGGCAAAGAAAGCTAAAATATAACAGAGAAAGTCGACTTCTACAAGAAACAACATCTGAACACTTCGCAGCAAAGACTCTCTAAGCTTCTCATAACAGAGAAACGATGCTCTACGCTCTAAAGCAATCTGTGTCCCTCCACTCTGTCCGTCCCCCGTCTTGGTGGCCAGCCTCCTCTATTTAAGAGTTCAGAGGAAGGATAAGTAATGGATTCTTCTTTATTATCGTTACAACCATACGCTAAACTGAATCATGCCATCCCGCCAAGTCACAGCCCAAGCGTTATGTTACCACGACGTTCCAGATCCCCGAAACGTTGCAACCAACTCCACGCACATGTGCCAACTCACAACACATTGCAATGACTTGCAACTGGGCTATGCCACGTAACGTAACCGTTCGATGTCACCATCAACTTCACAACATAAAAATGTCACGGCATATAAGGACTTCGCCATATACTCGATCCGCTGTCGTAGCCTATAAAATGTCGCGGCATATAAGGACTTCGCCGAACCATTCGATATTCAACTTGACGATGCGCGAACTGCGCGGCATGCGATAAGCTGCGCACCATGGGGTAACTGTGCGGCATGCGATAAGCTGTGCACCATGCGATAGCTGTGCGGCATGCGATACTGTGCTGCGTAGCCCCTGTGATAACTGCGCACCATACTATAACTGCGTGGGCTGCGATATAATGTTAGGATGTAAGTTAAAACCATAGATTAATAAACCTTGTACCATATTGGATCAATGTGATTTGAAAGATGAATTATCCACCGGATCATTCCTCCCCATTGGAGAGCTTTTGGACCTCCAAAAGCCTAGATCATCCTGCAGGTAGGTGAGGGTACCACTTCCTCACCATTCCAATCTCCATACATCCTGCCTTGCTTAGAATCTGCATATTAGTCTCCTTGTCCATGACCAAAGGAGGTTCATACCATTTAAAATTCTTTGCATATGCAACTGGAGATAAGCTCAAACAGAAAGAATGTTTACACTTCTTTTCAAAGATCTCAAAACGATCATAAACAAAATTGAGCTTTTTACCTTTCAACCTTCCCTGGATGATCTGCAACCAAAATTGCTTTTCAACCTCAAACGGATGATGATTTTCATGCCTGGCTTTGCAAATTGCCTGACTCTTCTCCTGCTGTTCTTGCACTATCTGCTGCACTGTTTTCTTTGCATCATGATTTCCACCTTTCACATCATTTGTGCCGAAAGAAAATTTCACACATGACTTCAACAGATAACAAAAACATGTCTCAAAAGGAGATTTAACGCACTGCATGTGCTGCAACTGTTCACCCCAAGCTCTAGGATGTTCATCACAATAATTTTGAAGAAATCGAATGACTGTTTTACTGACTACCCATGTTTTCCCAATAACATGTGGACAATACGTTGTGCTCCTTTCAAAATTAGTGTCCCTAAGACTCCAAAAAGTTGACCAAAATTGCCCTAATATTCGGAAGTGTCGAACAGGTACAATACTCATAGGAAGCCCAACATGAACCCCAATATACTGAAAACACAAACTACTTGGTAGTCCCCCATTAAATTCCTTTACAACATTTTTATAAGGACGAGATGAAGTATGAATAGGTGTGTACAATCCCAACCCTTTATCAATAGAATTGCACATCACACAATAATCATGAACAATCTTTTGAATAATCATCAGATTCATGCCAATATTTGGAAGAGGCATGCTTTGCTACAACTGCACTTCAAGTTGTACATCTCTAGTAAGTGATAGTCTTTTAGGTCCCTGTAACAAAGCACCATCCTCGGGAACACTTTTAATTAATTCAATTCCATGTTCCACCAATGATTCACCTTTAACAGCCATTAATGCAATCTTCCTACTAGCATTCACTATCATTTTCATTTGACTTGTAGTGACTAATGCTAGATTTGTTTTCATACGATGTGCACGAACAATATATTCCACACCACCATTAAAGAGATGATATTTGTTCTGCTCTCTATAAAAGACTGCTTTCCAGTCATACAAATATGGACTCCCAAGTACAATTCCACAAATGTCAAGTGGTACTACATCTAGTTCTACCTCATCCATAAACTTTTCAGTGATTGCAAATTTCAAAACACATTTCTTTGTAACTTGCAATTGTGTATCATTAGTAACCCAACCAAGAGGATAGGGTTTTTCATGAGGCATAGTAATTAAATGCAATTTCTTAACCACTTCTTCGGATATCAAATTCACTTGAGAACCACTATCAAACAATGTATCAATCTTTGTATGATTTGTAATGACACGAACATGAAACAGTTCACTTCTTATTTTCTCACTTTGCATAGAAGTAGATAGCATATTTGTACTTGTACATGCACATGAACTTGAAATTGCATCAATGGAAAGAGATATACCTTTATCTTTACCTTGGATCCCTATTGTTGTGATCTTAGTCTCATCACCTGAATCAAATCCCAAGTCTTGAATCACTACTGCAACTGCTTGGTTATCTTTATCTTTGTTTTTATTTCTTCCCATCCATTTAGGCTTTAACTCTGGGTGAAGTTTCCAACACCTAGAAACATCATGCTCTTTCTGACAATGTGAGCATGTAGGTTTTTCACCCTATTCCTTGATGGTAGCCGATTTCTTACCCTTATCTTTGCTTTTATCTTTGTTGTCAAATTTAGATGACTTCTTCATAAAAGAATCATTATCATGCTTACCCCTAGCTTATAAATGTGTAGCTTGAACACATACATCATCCAAGTTACTAGGGTTAAACATCAACAAAGTATGTCGCAAATAAGAATGCATACCACCAATGTACTTAAGAAGAGTTTCCTGGGTATCTAATGCAATAGCCCTCTTTCTAAATTCATGAGTATATTCTTGAATGCTTTGTCCTTTAGCTTGCCTAAAAGTTTGCCAGCTCATTATTAATTATTGCATGTGACCTAAAGGATAAAATTGCTTCCTTAATACTTCAATGAATTCATTCCAAACTGAAATAATTTTACCATTCTTTCGAAGGTCTTGCTTAATCTTGCTTTCCCACCAAGTAAGAGCCATTCCACTCATTCTCAAAGTGGCCAACTGAATCCTGGAAGGGTCATCAGTAATGCCCTGCACCCTGCAATATACTTCAAGCTGCTTGATCCAATTGTCTAACTTTTCAGCATCTAAATCTCCATTATAAATTGGCAATTCAAATTTCACATCCAATTTGAAATAAGGCATATTAGGAGTTGCATTATTTGAATGAGAAGTATGAGAAGAAGAGAAAGTTTGATTAGTGTCAGGAGGATCACCATCACCTCCTTCTCCTTTACCCTTTCCTTCCTTCTTCACTTCTACATCTTTGGATGAAGATCCTTCTTCTTTCTTCTTCCTTTCTGCTCGCTCATCGAGTAGAATTTCCATCATGGCTTTCATGCTCATAAAAGCCTCCAGAAACTTAGTTTCTGAAATAACAGGTTTTTCCCGTTCTGTATGTCCTTCTTCTTTCCCTCGTGGAGAAGACATGGTTCTTGAGAATGTTCTCCTGGATCCAATCTCAGGGTCTCCTTCAATTAGTTCTCCTTCACCACGCTTTAACCTGAACCTAGTAAGCATTCACAAACTTGCACAAGCAGTCAACCAGCTCTGATACCATAACATGATCCGTCGGACCTCAACTTGTGTGCATTAAAAGTTTGTTGTAAAAGAATGTGTTCAACAGGTTAATTAATGGAACAACATTAACAGAAATTAAATGCTCAGAATGGAAAACAACACTGATAAACAGATGCAAGGAAGAAACACAGAAACAGAGAGTCACAAACAAAAGTTGATAACGAAGTTCACCCCCTCCACTGGGCTACGTCTCCGGGTCCCTCTCCAATGGGTACCGATCCAATTAATCTCTTTGAAATGGTACAAAAATGGTTCTGGAAACAACTTCAGCAACTGTAAACAGAATGTTGTACAAAGTCTTGAAGGCCTCTCTTCTGGAAATTACAATTAGCGTTCAAAGACAAAGAAAACTAAACTGTAACAGAGAATGTCGACTTCTACAGTAACAACATCTGAACACTTCGCAGCAAAATCTCTCTAAGCTTCTCATAACAGAGAAACGATGATGTGCGCTCTAAAGCAATCTACGTCTCTCCACTCTGTCTGTCCCCTTCCATTAACTACAGAAAGCTGTAAAACAAAATGTTGAACATAAAGTCTTTAAGACTCCTCTCTGGAAATTACAATTAGCCTTCGAAAGGCAAAGAAAGCTAAAATATAACAGAGAAAGTCGACTTCTACAAGAAACAACATCTGAACACTTCGCAGCAAAGACTCTTTAAGCTTCTCATAACAGAGAAACAATGCTCTGCGCTCTAAAGTAATCTGCGTCCCTCCACTTTGTCCGTCCCCCATTTCGGTGGCCAGCCTCCTCTATTTAAGAGTTCAGAGGAAGGATAAGTAACGGATTATTCTTTATTGTCGTTACAACCATACGCTAAACTGAATCATGCCATCCCGTCAAGTCACGGCCTAAGCGTTATGTTACCACGACGTTCCAGATCCCCAAAACGTTGCAACCAACTCCATGCACATGTGTCGACTCACAACACGTTGCAATGACTTGCAACTGGGCTATGCCATGTAACGTAACCATTCGATGTCACCATCAACTTCGTAGCATAAAAATGTCGCGGCATATAAGGACTTCACCGTATACCCGATCCGCTGTCGCATCCTATAAAATGTCGCGGCATATAAGGACTTCACCGAACCATTCGATATTCAACTTGACGGTGCGCGAACTGCGCGGCCCATGCCACAACTGCGCGGCATGCGATAAGCTGCGCACCATGGGGTAACTGCGCGGCATGCGATAAGTTGCACACCATGCGATAGCTGCGCGGCGTGCGATAACTGTGCTGCGCAGCCCCTGTGATAACTGTGCACCATACTATAACTGCGCGGGCTGCGATATAATGTTAGCATATGAGTTAAAACCATAGATTAATAAACCTTGTACCATATTGGATCAGTGTGATTTGAAAGATGAATAATCCACCGGATCACACAGCCTCCGTCCTCTAAACACCTTCTAGCTTATCTATGTAAATGCCAAAAAGGGCGGGGGAGAGGGGGCAACCTTGTTTAAATCTGATATTACACTTAATATTTTTTTACCAACCCTCGTTGGTCTTAAACTTAGCAATGACATTCTTGTATAACCTTATTGCGGCGACTCTCAACTCGAAAGGAACCTTTAGCTCTTCTAATCTATTCCATGGGTTATTTCTAGGTACCGCATTGAAAGCCTTTCTAAAGTCCATGAAGCAACAAAAGAGATTGTATTTATCATTATGACACTCCTCCACAATTATCCTAAGCGTAACGAGATGGTCCATTGTAGAGTGTTGTCTTCTAAAACCCGCTTGGCCTTTTGCCCGCTTACCTTCACTTTCAAGCCAAATGCTGATCTTCTTTTCCAAAAAAATACCGTACAACTTATCTAAGAGAGGGCTAATCATAATTGTCCGGTAATTAGAAGGGTTGTTTGTATCCCCACTTTTGAAAATAGGGATAATGGGGCTTTGAGTCCAAGGTTTAGGGAACCCTTCCTTTACAGCTTGATTGAAAAGTTTGTGGATATGAGGGTTGAGGACGGGACCTCCAATTTTTAAGATTTATGCCTGGTAACCTTCGATGTCCTTAGCTTTTCAATTTGCTAGACGCTTAACCCCAAAATCTATGTCTTCTAATGATAACACTTCTTCCGTTGTGAGTAGGGTTTCAAAGTTATCTATGTCGTTTAGGGATTCATAAGGCTTTTTAAGATAGGAATTCCAGTTGTGTAAAGAAATTCTATTATTATCTTTAGTTTTTCTGGTTAGAATTTGCCTCCAAAATTTCTTAGGAACCACCTTATAGAGGTGCAAGAGATTTTCTTGTCTTTTCCAAATATATTGCATTTTTTCCCTTTTAGTTAGGGATTTATGTATTTATATCTTATCAATTTTAAGAGACTCTTTAATTTCTTTCCTCGCGCTTTTACAATCTTTATCATAACAAGGATTGGTTTTTCTATTTCTTTTATTACTTGAAACTTCAATTGAGAACTTGTTAATAGAATATGAGAGGGTTGTGGTAAAATTATGATAGAGGTATTCTATGTTGTCTATACTTGATAAAGGAAGCAAATTAATTTTTAATTCGTTTAGAAAAAAGATTACTTTTATTTCTATCAAAGATCACGTTTTTTTGGCTATGAGGATTATCTTCTATAGGATCTCTATGCATGACAAAATTGAGAGTTACAATTAAAGGTCTATGATTTGAGTCAAGCTCGTGGTCATCTAAGATTTCAAATATTCTTATTTCGTTGTATAAAGGGATATCGGAAACAACATAGTCCACCACGCTACTACCAAGCCCATGGATACAGATCATCTTACTAGAATTGGGCCACTTCTTTAGACCGTTGCAAATTATGAGATCTTGAGCACTACAAAGCTTGGCTAGCTCAGACCCAAACAAATTATCCCCTAGATCTTCGGAGCTTCTTTTGTACCTTTCAGCTAGAGTAAGGTCTTCGTCTAACCAAAGAGGATTACGGTTGAAATGATTGCTTAGAATAATAGCTTGGTTGCTTGAAGTTTGAGCATTAAAGTCACCCATTAAGAGGATATTGCCTTCATTCCTTAAGCTAGAAATATCATTCTATAGACCATAGTAAGGACAATTTTTATCTAAATATTTTTTCTTATAGAAGTTAGAATTAATAGAGGCAAAATAATAGATTAATATGTACATTTTTTTTTTATCATTAATGTCTGTAATCTCTATCCAAATATACTAGTTGTAAGGGTATTTTTTATAAAGACTGGCATGGGAGGAGATGTTCTTCCTAATGTAACAAGCTATACCCCCAATGCCTCTACGGTAGGATCGCTTATTCCATATTGACCAAAGTACAAAGCCATCTATGTTAGGGACCTTAGATTCTTCGTGCTCCCAAGTTTCAACTAACAATATAATATCAACTTCATTCGAGACCCAACTTAGCTTGGGGCCTTTGTTCCATGGAAAGCACCAATAGTTCCAAGAAAGAATCTGAAGCATGTTGAATTGCTATTTATTACTATCTTTTTGGTTTCTATCTCGGTTAACGGCTTTTCTATTTCTAATTATTGCCCATTTCCCTTCCTTTCTAGCTTCTTTTACCTTTTGAACCTCCTTTCTTAATTCTGCTTGATCTTCTCGAATGAGATCTTCATTTATGAATATTCTCGTTCCTTTTAGACTTGAGGTTTTACTAAGTATGTTATACTTATTGTAAGTAGAGCTCACCTTTATCTGGATTAGCCTCCCTTTAATCTTAGTTAATTTTCTCAACCTTGTTGCTTCTGTGAGACATGTTGTTTCAATTTGTAATCTATTATGTAATTATGTCTGAACTATGGCTAATGTATCCTCGTCTACCTCCTCTTTCACACCGAAGATTACAAGGTTCAAAGCCCTTTTGTTCCGCTCATGGTCTAATTCTATCAATTTTTTCATTCCTTCTTTAATGGGATTGATATCTAATTTACCTTCCACGGTATTTAGGGTGAGATTGTTATTAACTTTGTCTTCTAGTGCTTTAATCATGTCCTTCATTTTAAGACTTTCTAAAGTATCATCATCTCCTAGTTGGGGTGTTTGGATCTAATCTTGGCTTTGTTTTTCTATTACGTGTAATCTAATCTCCATGGTCTCCATTTTATTCTTAATAGTTTTATTTTATTTTCTATTTGTTTTGTATCTTGTCTTCAAAAGATGTAAATTTGTTTTCCAGCATGGCTTCTAACTCTCTTTGTAGCTTAGCTTCTCTTTCTTCTCTGTGTTTCTCTAATGACAGTATATATTCATAAAGGCTCTGAAAGTAACTATGCTAGGTCTACCTTTGACAATCTTTGATAGATGTGGTGAATTATTCATACTTGCGAACAAAAAGAAATATATGAGCAGTAGATATGTATTAGAAAAAAAGAAGGAATGTGTGCACCTGATGTAAAAATGTTGGTTGTCACCCATAGAGATTAATCACAGAGGGTTTGTCTCATCAACGCATGTAGATCGCCTTCAGATTACCCGAGGTTTGCCTTCAAATCACATACAATAGATTCATATCACCTCCACAACCCTCGATAGCACAGATCGCACCAAAATAGATTCAGATCGCACCTTCAGACATGCAATACCACAACCCTCGATAGCAAGGAAATCACAGATCACATGAATAGATCATATCGCACCATATCTCTAGCAAAGAATCACACTATATCTCACCAGATGTTGGCCATCACAATGAATAGATCAGATCACAAAGAATCACATGCAATAGGTTTAGATCACCTTCAGATCTCTATGCAATACCACAACCCTCGAATCATAGATCACATGAATAGATCAGATCGCACCTGGTAGCATACAAGATCATTTTCAAGGTAGCATGCAAGACGCAGCAATATAGCATGCAAGACCAATTAAAGTATAGACCAGATATATCGCATCTATATGTGATGCGTTTTTCAATTTGTTGAGGCAGATTGCATGAGGTTGAACCGAATGGGTTGATAAACCGTAATAATAAAAACTAATTTTATTATTTTATTATTTTATTATTTAGGTGTTCAAAATGGTTAAACTTTATTTGAAGTTTGTAGGTAGATGGGAGATCATGTGTGGTTTGGCATGAGACAAATGCGTCTCTCTCATCTTTATTTTTTTATAAGTTGAATTACTATTAAAAACATTAATTTTAAAGATATTTTTATTGATTAAAATTAAATTTACATTAAAATTTTAATTATATATATATATATATATAATTTTAAACTTGTAGTTTTTCACATTTAATAACTTAATATGAAAAACTATGTATTTAAAAAATTATATCAATTACCATTTATGTTTGGATATTATTTTTAAATCTAATTATTTAATCATTTATTAGATTGATATTTTTTATTTGAAAAACTCAAATACTATTATATTTAATTTAAGATATTCCAAAAATTATATTTATACGTGTAACGTTTCCAAAGCTATATGGTATATATTACATTGTTTATAGATCTTATTAGTTAATAATTTATTCAAATTTGTACATAGAAGTATTAAGATCAAGAGGGCCTACGATTGAAAAAGCATTAAAATCATTCAAGAAGGCCAGGAGCCCTAGCCTAAATGGTTGCCCTGTTGAGCTTTACCTCCACTTCTTTGATCTGTTGGGCCCATAATTGTTACATACTATTGAATTTGCTAGGACTTCTGGGTATATTACTCCTTTACTAAACTCTACCTTCTTAGCCCTGATACCTAAGAAGGACAAACCTTCTTCCTTTGCGGATTTCAGACCCATTTCTCTGTGTAATTTACTGTATAAGCTTATTGCAAAAGTGATTGCTGTCAGACTTGAGCCTTTCTTGGACTCGCACATCTCCAAAGAGCAGTATGGGTTCCTTAAAAATCGTCAAATTGTAGAACCTATAGGCATTACACAGGAGACTCTTCACTATGTTCAGACCAAGAACACATGTGCTTTCATCCTCAAACTGGATTTGGCGAAGGCATTTGATAGAGTTAACTGGTCTTTTATTCGGCTCACACTGATACAAATCGAGATACCTCTCCTCGGTGTCAATTGGATAATGGGATGTCTCACTTCTGCAAACTTCGTTGTTCTTGTTAATGGCACCCCTTCTTAGTTCTTTGCTGCCTCTCGGGGAATCAGACAAGGTTGTCCACTATCACCTCTGCTTTTCATACTTGTTATTGAAGTTCTGAGTCTCTTGATTTCTGATGCTAGAGAGCATGGTCTCATCAGAGGTATCAAAATCTCTCCTACTCTATCCCTCACCCATCTTCTTTTTGACGATGATGTGATCTTACTTGGCACTGGAACCCTGCTTGAATGGACAGCTTTTGATGTTATCCTCAGTACATTCTGTAAGGCCTCGGGGATGTGCATTAGTATTGATAAATCTTGCTTCCTATACTATAATGTGGACGCAGATATTCTAGGCGATATTGCTAGAGTATTGCCTTATAAAATGGAACCAATTGTCTCTGGTTTCAAATACCTTGGGTATTTCCTTAAGCCATTGGGGTATAAAGTCAGTGATTGGAATTGGTTAGTGCAAAAGTATGAGAAAATGATCCAAAATTGGACACATAAGTTTCTTTCACTGGGTGGCCATCTGATACTTGTCCAAGCTGTTCTGACTAGTCTCCCTGTATACTGGCTGGGACTGGCACCTATCCCTGTCTCTGTCCTTAATAAACTCAGAAGCATTACCTTTGCATTTTTATGGGGAACTACAGGGAATCATTGCAGGTACCATTTAACCCATTGGCAACAATTATCCTGGCCGAATGAGAACGGTGGATGGGGCATTAAAAATTTACACTGGTTCAGTATTGCCTTGAGATTAAAAAATATGTGGATGGTCCTTCATAGTAATGGACTGTGGCATAATATACTATGTGCAAAGTATTTAAAGAACCTCTCGGTGGTTGCTTGGCTCAGAGGCAACAAATTTAATTTTCGAGGTGTTTCTATGATTTGGAAAGGTTTCCTGCAAACTCTACCTTGGTTGGGAAGTTGTTTATCTTGGCTTGTAGGTAATGGACAAGATGTCCTTCTGGGCAATGACCCAATTGTTGGAACACAAGCTCCTTTCACACTTCTTGTGGAACTTAGAGAGAATTTAGAGGATTTGGATATTATTACGCTTGCACAAGCCCACAATTCTCAGCCCGATTCTTTGTATTATTGGTTCATGGCCGAGGACCTAAACATTGCAGGTGATTAGAAGCTTGCATGGGACTGTTATACGTGGGGTTTGGAGATGGGACGAATTAGGCTCTATGCACAACCTGATACTCTTGTATGGGACCGCTACAGTCCTATGGCTTCTGCTTCAGCAAAGATTGTTTATGATTATATTGTTCATTCCTCACAGCCTCTGGTAGTTAACAGTCCGCAAGCTCTGATTTGGTCTGGCACCATTCCCACTAAAATAAGCTGTTTTATTTGGTTGGTGATGGAAAACAAAATATTAACGTGGGATAACCTCCAGAGAAAAGGATGGATAGGGCCTGGCATATGTGTACTCTGCGGTGCTGGGGAAGAATGTGTTCAGCATATTTTTTTCATCATGCTTTGTATGGAACGAGGTTATGTGTCATCTCAGTGAAAAATATCAATTCACTCTACCTCAGAGGTGTGATAACCTTCACAAATTTTTGAGGAACTGGACTCTTAGGTTCTCCAAGTATTCTGTTAACTGCTTTCTCATTTTCTTTGTTATGTGGATTATATGGAAAGCAAGAAATTCCTCCATCTTTGAAGGAAAAAATCCTACTGTATTGAGCTTCATTTTCCTGATTGATAAGTTATCCTTGATGTATAAGGCCCACTGTAGAAAGACAAAAAAGCCTCGAGTCTTAGGCTCAGGTCCATCTCTTATCTTACCCTGTGGTTTTTTAATGGGGCTTCAACCAATGATGCTGGAGGAGCAAGCATCTATATTTTCTTGAATAAGACTCATTCCTTCGAGTTTGCATTGGGGGCGAGAACATGCACCAATACAAAAGCTGAATTGATTGGCCTTTGGGAACTTTTGCACATTGCCCAGGTTATGGGGATCCCCACACTAAATATGTTCGGGGACTCTTCAGTCATTATTAATTGGGTGAAGGGTACTGATGCCCTATCACCCCCTAAGCTCAGTCATTGGTACAGAGATATCAGAAAATTGTGCACTAGTTTTTATAGCTTGTCCTTCAGTCATATCTATCGTGAACATAATCAACATGCAGACTATCAATCGAAGGCTGCCCTGATTTTTGCTCCTGATACTTGTATCTTCTCTGAATTTTTAGATGGCCTTTTGGTCACTCATGACACTCTTATGCTCTTCTGAGCTGGTATTGGAGTTTATACTCCTTTTTACTTGTATTGTGCCACTTTATTGTTTTGGAGAGGGCACCTTCAGATTGTAGATCTGCACTCTTATGTCCACGATAGTGATGGGGTTTGAAGGACAGGTACTTTTTTTTGTCTTTGACTGGATTGTATTTGGTGAAAGTTATTGATGGATATGTTCATGGTTCCCCCTTGGCAACAGTTGAGTTGAGTCATATTTCAGGTATTATGTATCAGATTCTCCCGTCATTGCTCCTTTTTTTATTGTAACCCTCACTCAGGGATGGCACTATAGATGCCCTTTGATTGTCTAATGAATATCAAGGACGGGCTTTTTTCCTTCTAAAAAAAAGGTATATATTGCATTGTTTAGGGATCTTGTCATTTGATAATTTATTCAAATTCTTATAAAATAGTGTTAAATAGGGTTACAATTAGGAATGAAGGTTGCATTAAAGTTGTTGAGAAATTGTAACAAGAGCTACTCGGTGGCAATATCATTGTAATTGTTAAAAGTTATTGCTACAAGGTAATAGTATAAAAAAATCCACATTGATGATGATGATGGTTAACGTTCATTGAAATCAGACTTGGTCTATCGGACCTAAAGAAACCAATTAATCTGTTTGTTTTAAAATTGTATTCTGATGCTTAAAGAGCTTGGTGAGAAGCGTCCCAAGCTCATTATAATTTTGACAAGTTAAAAGGCTAAGAAAGTCGGTATTGCAACAAAGATTATGAAACTGATATTTAATGTGGGTCTACGCAGGGCACTCTAAGAGGAAGCGATTTTCATCTTCAATGTTCATATTCTCATAGAGATGGCAGATCCTTTCCACCCATGGTGTTTTATGAACTATCCAACTACATGTTTAAGTATGGAGCTCATGAGAGTTCGTTCTTATCTTGGCTATATTAGTTTTTTTCTTTAAACTGGTTAAAACATAGAGATACTTTTGATCTTTTAGAATAGGGTTGATGAACTCTTTATAATATCTCAATTTTCTTTTAGTGTCTAAATATTTCTCACACCACGGTTTCTCTTTAAACTTAATGGTTTATGACCAAAAAAAAACTTTAATAAGAAATATATTTAACCTAGATTTAAAAGATACATATAAATATAAATATAATTGTGTTATATTATACATTTTTTTATAATTAACTAACACAAATTGATTAAAATTAATTTTCAATATTTTTTTTTTACTAAAACGGTTATAGGCCTTTTAAATTGATTTCCTGGCTAAGCAGCTGCCAGTAGCTTTACAATCAGAGATTCTAAATCAAATTATACATAGAGTCCAGAGTTTCAGGCATAGGCATCTTAACTGCTCCCTTTACCAACTGTCTGGAATTTGCTGAGAAGGCATAGAAATTCAAAAGAGATTAATCAAAGAGAAGGCAACTAGAATAGCTGATACAACCAATCAGAGAGGAAGAATTCAGTGATCTGATAATGGAGTCTTTCTTTGATAATTAAAGAGGCGTGCCTTTGAGCTGGAGGAAGAACATGCTATCAAAACTGGACTTGATCTGCACCTTTCCCTTTGTCAAAACTGGACGTGGAATGCTGTCAAAACTAGGCGTGATCTGAAGACTGCCCATCAATATTCTACGATAGACATGCCAAAAGCAATTCACAATGAGAGAACTTTTACTGAAACCAGCTCAAACATTAGAGTGCTTCAAATTCTTGATTTGGATCTCATCGAATGCCTTGCTGGGCACTATTATCGCTGGAAGATATCGTTGGAGGCATACATCTCCATGTTAAGCATATTAAAATCCATAAACAGATAATTCTATGGCAGGTAAAATTTACCATAATTGACCAGCTTATAAAATGAAAAAGAACAACCCTGCAAAGTCGACCTATTAATAGCACATAATGCAGCCAATTTGCCTTACTCTGTTCAAGATTTGTCATCCTCATGGGCTTACTAATCCTCGAAACCTCAATCTACAGGCCGACATGACTGAGCTCGAGATCTCTGTTCTTCTTTTCCTGTGAGGATCTAAGAGACATCTCTCCCCTGTCTCTAGGGAATGGGCAAGTAGTTTTCAATTCCATTTACCAGAAGAACTCCCTTGCTTAAGGAGGCTCCCATGTTAGCTTCATGTTCTGCGTTTTGATTTAGATTCCGAAGGACATGGTAGAACTGAACATCTTCGAAATCTTTCAGCTGAGTTGTGACTTTCCGGTGGTAGTGGGCCAATTCCATACTATTAGGGACCTTCTTCATCTTAAGAGCCTGAATGTTGATACGGGAATGACCAATGACGATCAGCTTCTTAATGGATAGTCTTCTGGCTTGATTCAGACCTTGCCAAATGGCAAGAATTTCAGTGATATTATTTGTTTTTTGACCCAGCCCCCAAGCGAAATTTAAGACAATTTTCCCAGTATAGTCTAACAGGACTCCTCCACTTCCCGTAGGTCCGGGATTCCCTTTTGAGGCCCCATCCACGTGCAGAATATGCTCATTCAGAGAAGCTCTCCATTTAATAAATTCTTGCTCCTCTAACCTGATTTCCCAGGTAGAGAAGTGCTTGGAAATGATCTTGGTTCTAGTGAGAAGGGAAGGGTCTAGCCCTTGGAACCAACTGTACTCTTCTCTGTCAGGAGTAGCTTCGTTGGTGAGATTTGCATTTGAGGCTGCCAACTCTCCTAGCAGCGCCTTAACTTTGCTTGCCACTTGGGCCGGCGTACCAGCCAAGCCCCTGAAAATTCTATTGTTACGCTCCAGCCAGAGCTTCCAGCAGAGGATTTTTGGAGTCCACATCCAACAATGCTTTAACAATTTCATCCTGGAGAAGGAAAAGGGAGCAAAGTCAGACCAGGAGTCAAACAAGAAGGCGATGGAGGGAGGGAGAGCTAGATTTAGCTGAGCAAAGAGGATATTCCAGAGGTCTGAAGCAAAGGAGCACTGAAGGAAGAGGTGGGTCGAGTTTTCTTCATGGCAGGCGTAAAGGGGGCATCTTGAGGTCCCTTCCCATCCTCTTTTCATAAGGATGTCCTAGGTTAGAATGTTGTTATGCAGGAGGGACCAGCAGAAAAGATCTATTTTGGGGAGGGAGGGGTGGAGCCAGAGGATTTTCCAAACGGAGGGATCCGGGGCAGCCCAAGGGATGGCTTTTAGGGATGCATACCCAGCTGCAGCAGAGTAACGACCTGAAGTGGAGCCCCAACCTCTTTTGTCCTTCAGCTTGGAAGAGGTGAGGGAGAGGCCTTGAAGAGCATCTAAGAGGGTACGAGCTTCTAACTCAAGTTCATGTGGGATAGTCCCCAAGTCCCACTTGATCCAAGAATCAGCCGGGCCCCAACGAGATAAGTCCCAAAGGGTGAACTTGCTGTTCGAGTGGAGCCATTCTATGATATTCTCCAGCCCCTCCGAGGAGTTTAGAGGGGTCTGTCCTAGAATGGAGTCTTCCCAGAACTTTATTTTGGAGCCATTTCCCGGGATCTAAGTGAGCTTGGAGGTGAACATATCCAGAGATTTCAGGCAGAGTGAGAGAATAGGATAACCTTTCCTAGTCCTAGGGGGGCGATCCAAACACCACTCTTTGTGACCTCTGAAGTATTTTGTTCTTAGGGCTTTGGAGCTCCAAGTTGTTTTACCCCTTATCATTTTCCAAAGGATCTTACCACCCATTGCAAGATTCTGAGTAGCCACGTCTCTGATTTGCAGCCCTCCTTCCCATTTAGGGGCTTTGACCTTATCCCAGCTGACAAGATGCATTTTCCTTTCATTATTCCTTCCCCCTTCCCAAAGGAATTTTCTCAGAAGGCTGTCAATTTCTTTCACTATTCATTTCGGGGCTAAGAGGATAGAGGCCTGGTATACAGGAAGAGAGGTAAGCACAGAGTTTATAAGGATTATTTTACCTGCTTTGTTTAACTAGGAGACCTCCCAAGCCATTAATTTGGCCTTGATTTTGTCCATCAGAGGCAGCCAAAGGCTCTTTTTGGGAGCTGCTTTCACTAGCGGAATTCCCAGGTATTTAATGGAGTCCCACTTGGAAGTTCCGTCCATTTCCAACGTCCTGGATATTTCAGTCATTTCAATGGGAGGGCAGTTCCAGCCATAAATTTTGCTTTTTCTCAAACTGATTTCGCTGCCTGAGACTTCTGTGTAAACATCCAGCTCTTTCTTGAAGGCTCTTGCTGCGGAGAGATTAGCCTGACCCAAGAGAAGGGTGTCGTCGGCAAACTGGGCGTGGTTAATTCTCTTCACTCTGGGGGTGATTTCAAGCCCCATTAGAGAGCGTTGTTTAAGACTCTTGTCCAGCTGAAAGCTAAGGACCGACGCTTGAATGACGTAGAGCAAGGGGGATAGAGGACATCCCTGCCTAAGTCCCCTAGAGGAATGGAAGAACGTTGCCGGTCTCCCATTTATCAAGGGGGCTATCCAGGGTCCCGATATACAGGCTCTAATCGAGCTAATTAGATGGGGATGAAAGCCCAGTTTAAGCATGACAGCAAAGAGAAAATTTAACCAGACTTTATCAAAGGCGTTGGCAAGGTCCAGTTTGACTATCATACCTTTTTCTTTCCTTTGGTAGCTTGAGTGAATTGCCTCTTGGACCAGGATGATGTTGTCCTGAATTTGTCTGTCCTGTATGAAGCCCCCCTGGTTCTCCGGAATGATCCTGGGGAGGACTTTTTTAAGTCTGTTTGCAATAACTTTTGTGATAATTTTGTACCCCGTGTTGCAGAGCGAGATAGGGCGGAATCTGGAGAAGCTTTGGGCGCCTTTCTCTTTGGGAATTAAACTAGAAAGGAGGAGTTCGTACTCCCTCCTATTTTGCTGCAACTCTGAGATTTCTTTACCATTTTTATCAAATCCTTCTTGATAATATCCCAGCAGGCTGTGTAGAATCTGGCCGAGAAACCGTCGGGACCTGGAGCTTTGTCTGGGTTCATTCCATGCAATGCTTTGATTATCTCCTCAGTCTCTATAGGGGCGATCATGATTCTGTTCTCTTCCTCAGTGATTAGCGTGGGTATCGCATTTAGAGGGTAGCGATCCAGATTGGGGGGGGCTTCCAGCGCTTCTGTGAAAAGATCTTTGAAGAAAGAATGGGCTGCGTTCATAATTTCATCAATTTTACTGAGAGAATGGTCCTGGAAGTGAATTTCTCGAATGGTATTATAATTCTTTCGAGCTTCTGCATGCTTGTGGAAGTAAGAGGTATTTTTGTCACCTTCTTTGAGCCAAAGGCAGCGCGACTTGACTCTCCAATACTGCTCTTCTCTTCTCAGCGCGTTATAGAGGGCCTTTTGCAGATCAGTCTCAGCAATGATCAGCTCCGGGGTGATCGTGATGTCCTCCATCAGCAGCTGGTGTTTACACAGATCACGTTGGGATTTTTTTCTTTTTCCAGAATAGGGGAGGGTTGGATCTTAGCCCAAGATTTAAGAGCTGCTTTAAGCCTTCTCAGCTTTTCTTCCCAAATGAAGAATGACGACCCAATGACAAATTTTTGCCAAATTTCCGAGACCAGATCATAGAATCCATCCATGATGACCCAGAGGGGACTAAAGCGGAATGGGATTGGGCCCAATTTTTCTCCAGTGGTCAAAGAAAGGGAAATTGGCTTGTGGTCTGAGGTACAAGCTTGGAGAATTTCTGAAGTAGCGAAAAGACCAAGAGTCAGAAAGGACGAGTGGACTAGGAAGCGATCCAGACGTGCAACAATATGCCCTGGACCCACCCTTTTATTAGTCCAGGAGAACTTGCCTTAGCTGGGCTTAATATCCTCCAGATTCCAGTCCATTATGATGTCTTCAACCCACTCCCGAGCCGGGTCTCTTACTGGGGAGCCTCCTTTTTTTTTCCGAGAGGGCAAAAGTTACGTCCATATCACCAGCAAGAATTAAATTGTCATGCAGGTTGGTGGACAAAAAGGAATTCAGCGATTCCCAACACTTTTTTTTTTTTTTTTTTTCCCGAAAGAAGGACCGGGGCATAGATGTTGAAGAGGCTAATCTGATACCCCGAGTCTCTATGCTGAAATTTTGTGAAGAGCCAATGAATGGTACTAAAATCCTCTAGCAGGTCAAGCGTGGTGGAGTTCCAGAAGGTGGCTAGACCTCCTGAGGCTCCTCTTGCGTTGACTGCTCTACCTTCTCCCAAAACTTTTTGCTAGCCTGAATGGATTCAGGCGCCTCCATCTTCGTCTCCTGGATCAGAAGTATCTCCGGGGAGTTCATTCTAACGAGATCTTTGATTGCTTCTTCCTTAGACTTGCTTCCCAGCCCTCTGCAATTCCAGGAGACAAACTGCATTAGGATCAGGAGAGGGGGGAGGTGGCTCCTTTCGAATCCTTTCCTTTCTTTGAAGATCTAGTTTCCATCATGTCCGGGATGGTTTGCTGGACTCCTGCTGTGACGTCCCTGCATGATTTCTCCTCCCTTTTTTTTCGATCTGGTTTTCTTCCTCTTGGAGCCTTTTCAGGGGTACCAACCGAGCTGCTGGTCTCTGTGGCCCCTTCATCTGAATCCAATCCAGGATCAGAGCCTGTGGTGGTATGCTCATCTTCCAATCTCAATGTTTCTTTTGCTGCAGGGATGCTCTTGTCCCTAGCCGGATTTTCTGCAGGAGGCGTGGATTGGGAAGGTATCTCTATGGTTTCTGTCACCTGTTCCTTTGATGTAGCTGCGACTTCTTTCAAGGGCTCCTTCAGCGGTCTTGAGTTTGACTGTGACTGTTCTTTCGCCTGACTAGATCTAGGATCCTTATTTTTTGGGACTGCTTTGCTTTTCTTTACCTTTTTCCATCCTTCAGCTTCTTCCTTCTCAGGGGTTTGGTTCTTTGGGCAGTTCCTCTGAAAGTGCCCGTGTTCTTGATAGGGTCTGCACTTGAATGGGAGGTGTTCGTAGTCCACTTTCTGAAAATGAGTCCAGGTGCCTACCGTTAGCTTCACTGCCTCCGGGAGCCCTGCCTCAAGGTACACTTCAACGCATATCCTGGCACAGTTGTAAATGGACTTGTTGTCTGCCTTATCAACGAACTTCCCTATTCCATTTCCTATCATTTGCAACGCTTCATAATTCCAGCAGTGAACCGGCAGGTTGGGGAGCCTGACCCATACCGGAACTTCCTTGGGCAAATCCACCGTGGGATCGAAATTCGGAGTCCACCGGTTCAGATACAACCCCTGGGTGCCCATGAAATATGGGCCATTTCTAAAAATGAGATCCTTATCCTCCTTATTTATAAATTCGAAGAGAAAGTAGTCGCTGCTCAGGGGGTAGCAGGTGACTCCTTGCTTGAGATGCGGCTTCCAATTTCTTTGTATCCAATCGTCGGTGGTTTTTGCCGAGCGCCAGAGCCCCATGAACTGGTCGACTAGTCCTCTCTCTGACAGAGCAAGGGCAATTTTCACCGAGGTCGTCTCTAGCAAAGCAATTTCAGGGATTTCTTCAAGCTTTTTAATGAACTTCGGGACCGAGAGAGGGGCTTTCCGCTTTCCACCGCTGGCAACCAGCCTCCTGAAGGCATTCATCTCTGCAAGCGGGGGGAGAGGGGGATCCCCATCCCCTGGGGCGGCCATTGCTGGCTGCAACCTGAAAACCCTAGCACTCCCAGCTCGCGCGCACCCAGGCTCAGCTCACGCAGGGGAGAAAGAAAAAAAAAATATTTTGAGAAGATCTGATTATGTTCCCTTAAAATGTAGGTAGGAGAGAGGCCCGCGGGTTTGACCACGGGACCTCAGCCCTGTATTCCCACTTCCTAACCCATGCCCCACCTCGATGAGGTTAATTTTCAATATTACTTCAATTTAAAAAATTTAATATTTTTTATAATTTATTTTCTATAAATTTAAAATATATAATTATTGTGTTTAAATATAAATAATTTATAACTTCAAATTATGTTCAATAATATGTTTAATAATCTATTTTTAAATTAAATGTACTTATCATCCATATATTGATAATAACAATAAAATAAACTTCACATTTTTTTTTAATAGGTTTAAATTCCTAACTTCACATTCTATTCAATAATATGTTTAATAATATATTTTTATACCTGCCTCCGGCTGGTATATTGTAATCGTTCGATTTCAAACCCCGTTGACTTTGCCTATTACCTGGTGTTTTCCTAAGTATGACTTTGGCGTTTGCAAAATATTTTATTTAATTTTTTTAAAAATCTAATTTTCTAGACAGCTGATTGGTTGAGAGGCGATGATGTCAACATCGGGGTTTGGTATCTGGATTTCACTCGACATGTGGCCAGATGACATCATCAGAGCCAGCTGTTCAGAGCAGATTTGATGGCCGCGGGGCTCCACTCAGGGTGCACTCCTTTGACTAACGCAGCGATCCCGCTCACGTGAGGGCATGACATGGAGGTTCCAGATATTATGTTGAACTCCGTTCGCTGGAAACCCGCCCATCACAGCCAAATTATAATGCTGAATATTATGAATGAGACTCTCAAGGCTTTTCATCTTCCGGTGAGGCCATCGAGGAATTCCAAACTCCCTGCACTTTTTCTTGAGAACAGTCAGCCCAACCTTAAGTTCTCTGGCTGCCTGTGTAATGGGCATGCTAAAATATTGTGACAGTTCGCTGTAACTAATATCTGTGTTGTTGCGTTCTACAGGTCCCGACAAGGGCATGACAGCTTCCTTTCTCGTCGCATTCATCGGCCTGCTCTCGCATAATTGATTAAGTTTACTCTAGCTTCTACTGGAAGGGCCTGGCTGATCTTCAATGGAATGTTTGGCAGCCATTCCTTCAATCAAGTTGGAGGATATGGGCAGAAGTTTATGGTGACTTAAGGAATTCTTACAGTATCCTTGAAGCTGATCCCAACAAAGTCCACCACTCATTCTCTCGTCTACATTGCCAGCCAACTGATCAGGCAGGCCTCCTGCGATCATAACCTCATTAACCTGCCCTGCATGGCGAATTTCTCCAGACAAATTGCACCTGATCATCCCCATAATACTATTATCATGATATGATATCAAAGCTTCTGGTTTGGTATTACACATCTGGGGATTCAATCCCTCTATTATTGAATTAGGAGTTGGAAGAGCTGGCATGCCTCCTGCACATCAAACATACAGCTCACTCATCTCAATGCCCTATACCAATTTTAATGAAGAAAGTGGTTACTCAG
>LPNX011092956.1:0-107922 GCA_001517045.1 Pseudotsuga menziesii | reverse complement strand
TTCAGTACAGTTAGACCACTGACAGCTGCTAGAATATTTAATCTTGAAAGGATGTGTGCTTCCTTTTAGAAAACCTGCGTTGTTCATGTTTAATACCTAGTCACAAATCTTACTATCATGAGTCTAATTAATGGAGTAATTCAGTAATATTTGTTGCTTTCCACTACAATCACAGGAACAAGTGCTACTGACACCATTACTCTAGCATGTAATGCCCAGGAAGAATCTAAAGCAACTATGAATAGAAGCACAATGGGTTTGGTTCCACCAGCACCTATACCAGGAACGACAGCAGCCAATCTACCTACTACCAATCTGAATATGGGAATCAGCGTTTGGAATCAATTTGCCCCAGGATCTGTAACTCCTGTAAAAGGAAGACAGGAAACAACCAACATTGTGCCAGCATTAGTTCCCACAACAGCTCAGCTCATGCCAGGCCGTGATGGAACCACTAACCAAAAGACATCATCTGCCGACTTCCAACCTTACATCTCTTATCATCTGCCTACTTCTCCTTACATCTCTTATCATCTGCCTACATCATCTGACTTTTCTTTCTTGCCATCTCCTTTTTTAGTCCTAGGACAGACATCTGCTGTGTGAAGGTGTTGAGATTCATGTTCAAAGTTCAAACTCAGCTCAGCGACTATGCAATGTTTGAAATTTTGAATTAATTCCTTGTATGTGAACTCTGTAAAAAGGACTGTTATATTTCTGCTATTAAACGTTTTGGCCACAATTCCCATTAAGTTAAGGTAATGCTGCTGTCAAGTGTTATTTGATATGATGAAATGTTTAGCAAGTTGGGGTTGAATGTTATAAAGATAAAACAACCAAATTCTTATTCAACTATACAACCAACACCTAGCTTAAAACTGACCTGAAAGCTACAGTAAATCATTGGCTATCCATATAAAGTGTTTGTCAAGTGAGCAGACCGAATTTGGGTACTGTTTTGCCAGGCACCCAAAGCACATGAGCTGAGACGACAATTGAGAATGAGAAGTTTAAGATGCCATGCGCTTTACTCTCAAAATTGTTCCCGACTGTGTGTGCTGCCTCTTCATGCTTCAAGCTCTCAAGCTTTAAGGTGATAAAATTCTAGATAGTTCTTTGCCTTTAAATTTAATTGGATGGATTTGGTCTTTGGCGAGTGCATCTTAAGCACTTCTGGATCAAACAGAGCCCATGCAATAAAATCTTGTTGAGCGAGATCTGTATTACTAAAAGTTAGATTTGGTGATTTGCAGGTACCTGTATGTTCGATGGGGCTTGGATATAGCCAATATGTATGTGTTTCTGGGGAAAAAAGGAGGTACAATCTATGAAGAGATGATTGGAGGAATGCATAAGACACTGATATTGAGAGGGATCATCTATGATGGAAGTGAAAATATGGGGAGGATTCCTTCCAGCTATAGAAGAGAAGATGTTTTCCCTTCACAAAGTCCAAATATAGTGACAGTTACTGTAAGTGATGATAAAGAAGAATTCAGCAGCCAAGAGATGATTGCAGCTCTGAAAACATTTTCTTGAGATAAATAATTCTGCATCCCATTGTATGTAACCAGATGCATTTTTACTAAAATAAAGGTTCCTAGTAAATTTTAGGGAGATGAAAACTAATAGTAATGTCTTAGAATATTTGTAAAAACCCAATCAGGTTGTTAAGTATTGAACTTTTACGGAAGCCATCATATCCATGAAAGAGCTACTAGGCATTACAATGGAGTTGGACTTCCTTCAGAGGTATTAGAAGTGTTTTTGTATTTGTTATAATAAGCACATATATAATTGTTTGTTGGAATTAATTGTTTTTGCCATGTTAAATCTTGTGAAATTACTATGTACATTTTTTAGTTATTTGTTTTTATTTTTACCGAGCAACACAATTTATTGCTTAACATGTGTTGTTTGCAGGTAACCTTACTCGCAAGCTTTGTAAAAACATGAAGAGGGATGCTACTGCAATGTGGATACAGAAGCACGTGCGCAGATATAAAGCTCAGAAAGCTAAGAAGTAGAGGTATCAGAAGTGTTTTTGTATTTGTTATAATAAGCACATATATAATTGTTTGTTGGAATTGTTTCTTTTTGCCATGTTAAATCTTGTGAAATTACTATGTACATTTTTTAGTTATTTGTTTTTTTATTTTTACTGAGCAACACAATTTATTGCTTAAAATATGTTGTTTGCAGGTAACCTTACTCGCAAGCTTTGTAAAAATATGGAGAGGGAGGTTGCTGCAATGTGGATACAGAAGCATGTGAGTAGATCTAGAGCTCAGAAAGCTCAGAAAGCTCAGAAGCATGTGCAGTACGGATACAAAAGCACGTGCACAGATAGAAAGCTGAAAAAGTGGGAAATTGAGTATGAAGATTCTATTGCTGATGCTTTCCCATTGAGTATGAAGAGCCTGTTGCTGAGGGTTTTAAGTTGCTAAGTATGATTTTGAAGCTGTCGCGGGATCCAAGTATGGCTTAGGAACAAAGTACAAGTGGGATGATTTAGCTAATGTAATATTTTTAAAAGTCATCGGTGTACTAGATGATTTTCATGTAAATTTATATGGAGATAGTTTTTGAGAAAACTCATTTATTGTAATACTTGACATTTCATATAATAGAATTTGTGCGGTTTAAAACTTATATGGTTTCACTTTATATTTGCATAATTCAAATGTGTATTAGATGATGATAAATAATGTATGATTCTCTTTTTAATTTAAACATAATACCATATTAAAAATTTATATTGATTAATAATGGACACCATTAAAACTACTAAAATGTAATAACCACACATAAAACCACTAAAAATGACTAAATTAGTGACCAATAAATGAGATTAATGACCAAAATTCATATATAAAAGAACAAAAAATTGAGAGACACGTGACCAAACAATGAGATATAAATGACCAAAAAAACGACCAAAATTCGCATATCAATGACCAAAAAACAGTTTTGGTGGCTAATTTGCGGTCTTTTAATACGCGACCAAATTTGGTCATATTCTAATTTGCCATGTGGTCATTAATTTGGTCATAAATGTGGTCATATATTTGGTCATCGATTCAAATATGACCAAATTAATGACCAAATTAATGACCAACTGACAAGCTATAAATGACCAAAATAAAAATGACCAATTTTGGTCGCGTAATAAAAGACCGTAAATTAGCCACCAGCGATCGCCAAACCAAAAGTGGTCATTGATATGCGGATTTTGGTCATTTTTTTGGTCACTAATCTCTCATTTTCCACTAGTGTAAGGAACATGTAAGTTGGATGCTCAAACTTCCTCCTAGCAAGTGTGCCTCCCCCCCCCCCCCAAGCTCTACGAAACAACCAAACGTGGGAGAGGTTCCAAATTTAACCAAGATGTAGCCACATAAATAATTTCAACAGTAAAACCCTTACCCAGGTAGCAGAGAGTTTCGGGATGGTGCCTACAAGCATGAATACTTTCCCAGGATTCCTGCTGATCCTACTCCTCTGCATCAAGCTCATGGTTTGACAGACCCACAATGCCTTGATTTATCCCACCTGAGTAATGAAGAACAGAGGGGAAGCCATAATTTCCACTACACCCACAGGTGTGAGTAAAGGCATGTATGCTAGTTTTTATTTTTAATGTGATTTAGTATGCTGCCACAAGCAGGCCTGTACTTTTCTCCTGTAAAATTGGATTCATGTATTTTTTGCCAGTCCCATTGGCCATTTTCTATCAGTGGATATCTAAATATTAAATTTAAATAAAAAACCATGGATTTCAAATCATATTTTATGATTGAAATTAATATTGTAGAAACAGTGCAAGCTATGTTTCAAGAAATAAATGGATATTCAGATACAAGGATCATTATATCTTGTCTACTATCACCACCATAAACTTTTATGTGAATAGAGAAAGTTATTTATAAATGCCTATTTTTTTGTTTTGTTTTGGATATCTTGGTGTTGAATTCTCATCCTATCTTGCGACTATAAAGTGGGTATGTTGTCTCCCATTATAGTGCCCTGATTTAGACCGATTGTGTGCTAGTAGGTTATTTTGAATCTTGGCAAATGATTCATTTTATCATGTTCCTTTCATTTACTAGTCTTTGATTGCACATAGGTCATTTTCCAATTTAATTGTGTGCTGTGCACATAGGTCCTATTGAACACCTTTATGCATGATTTTCCTATTTTCGATAGGTCAGTATTGAACACTACTACTGTCAACAAAAATAAGTAAACTTGCTTCCCCACAAAAAAAACTAAATTCTCAGTATCATTATAGATCTGGTGGCTGCTAACTGAAAGTGTTAAATGCCCACTGAAATTGGCTACTAACTCAACACTAACTAAAGTTTTAAGTGCTCAAAACCTAAAACTAGAACTTAAACTCAACTTCTGCATGATTTGTTTAAAGATGGGTAAAAGACAAGGTTTATGTTTTGACTACGCTCCTTTTGCATGCTACACTAGCCAATGTGCCCCCTACTTTTGCAATATACTCTAGAGTCTATCCATATATAAGAAGCGTTATGCACATGTTGTTTATGAACACCATAACAAGTGCTTCTATCCTTTGCATGTACATCGACCTTGAAACCCTGTGCACCTTTGCTGCTGTGACTCAGGCCCAGGCAAGGAATATATTCATAGAAATTAACTTAATGCAACATGCCTTCTCTCTCGCAATATTGACAACAAATTCCTCAGCGCTGCTCACCTATCTTCATAGCTTTGAAACATAGGAAGAAACACTAGTTTCAGCTGGTTTGTTCACTAAAATTTTGACTGCATTTTCTTCACAGGACAGAGCATTACTGCCCATCCGTTGAGTGTTACTATTTCTCCTTGAAAAAGTAACAATGCCATTATTTACTGACACAGAGTATGTTAGCCTATGATTTGGATCTCCTACTCATTGCTGTCATACTATCTCTTCAACAGAACCAAATAAGCTACCCATGGAACATACTTCCCAGTGAGTGTATACTACAGAGGTACCCCATACTAGGATTCTTCAACCACCAAAAATTCTTGGAACAACAGCCATACGTCTGTTGTTTTCTTTTTTACAAATCTCACCAGGAAAACCCCTATTCCACAACTCAATTATGTTGTTCTGTCTTTTTTATAAAATTTTACCATCTCTGTTTGCTAGCCTTGTTGCTGCCTTGAAATATCGAATTATGTGGCCCTTAGATTGTAGCTTACCCCCAAAATATGCTTCAATGACCTGAGTCCCCTCTAGGTGTTTCTAATGGTCATTGGAGTCACCATATATATTATATTTTGTTTTTATTGATTATTTTGCTTATCGTTGCTTAGAAAAATAGTTAGTAATCTAGGATGAGAATCTGATGTTTTGTATTGATGACTATTAGCAATGAACTTCAATTCCTTAGTCATTTTTTCAAACTCATACTTCATCTGGGAGAGTAGCTAATATAAATTTCTATGCAGATGTGTATCAGCAGGAGTTACATTTTTGTGATAAAGTAAAAGCCAAATTGCATAATCATGATACATATCAAGAGTTCTTGAAATATCTGCACATATACAGCACCGAAATAATCAACCGTGCATAGTTACAAAGCTTTGTAGGTTACTTTGTAGATGTTATGTAAAGGATTACTTAATTAAATATTCCATGGAGCTAAAATGTAATTGTCTCTCAGCTGTGGATTTGGTGTATATAAATGCGTGTGTATGTATGTATATTTGTGTGTTGTAGGTATCGGCGGGTTTCCAAGTGAGTTTGTTCCACGTATTTCATTGTAAACTGTAAACATTCTTTGCAAGTTGTGAGGACTTAACACTTAAATCTCTTTTCAGGTCTCTGACATACTTGGAAAATTTCCAGATCTTATGGATGGGTTCAATGAATTTCTCTCTCAATGTGAGAACATTGGTACGAATTCTGACACTCAGTAGATGTCTTAATTTTTCCCATGTGATTCTCTTGTGTTTTCTTTTGAATTATCTGCATGATTTTTTCATAACATGTATGTACAACTTTTGTGCAGATGGTTTCCTTGCTGGCGTGTTTAACAAGAGCGAGTTTTTAGCCCAACTCCACTTTAGGTTATGATTTCTCCTAGTTCATATTAAATGCATTTCCCTCTAATGCTCTTATTATGCATGAACCAAAAAGAAGTGTGTGAGATTGGGGAATTTTGAACCATGTCTTTGCCAGGCTTGTGAGTGGAAGTATTCTAAGTCTAGATAGAAAATGGCATGTAATATTCTTGTAAATTTCTAAATTCTAATTAGAGGTTGCAATTGTTGTAGAGTCATTGTGGGCATATGGATCACTTCAAAAACCTGTAAAGATGGAGAAGGACAGGGAAAAAGACAGGGAACGTGACTGAGAGAGGGAGAAAGAAGAGAGGGAGAGAGATAGAGATCGTGAACGAGAAAGGGAAAAGGAAAGGGAGAGAATTTATAAATCTGTGCTTTACGTTGCAAAAGATTCATCCAGTCACAAGGTTTCCTTACTCCCAAACAAGGAGAAGTATATGAATAAGCCAATTTCTGAGTTGGATCTGTCAAACTGTGAGTGGTGTACTCCCAGCTATCGTTTGCTTCCAAAAAATGTAAGGAAATCTTCTTTAAATTATTATCCATCTATGTCTTCTGGATTAATTTCACTGAGAGGAGTGATGTGCTCTACGGCCCAGTATGGGAAAGATGTTGTCACGTAACGAAATGTAACTTTACATTACCAAAAATAAAAAGTAATGAAAAAAATTCACGTTGGCCTATAAACCTGGATCTATCAAGCAACGGAGGGATCAAATTTCTTGAATTTAAAAAAAAAAATTACACAAGAAATTGGATCCCTCTCGGTGCTTGATAGATACGGGTTTAAGATGGATCTTTGCTGGTTTTAAAGGTAAGCTTGCTTTTTGAGTAAGCTCAAAAGAACTTATAACATTTATCGTTTATATTATGAATTTGTTGTGATGTTTGATTTTATACTAACATGAATGTTTCAATTGTCATGCACTATCCCAAGCCTCCTGCAAGTGATCGTACCGATCTTGGAGCATTTGTGTTAAATGATATTTGGGTATCGGTGACATCTGGTAGTGAGGATTACTCTTTTAAGCATATGCGCAAGAACCAATATGAGGAAAGTCTCTTCCACTGTGAATATGATATGTGTGTGGATTATTGACATTTGTAGTGTTATTTTTTTATGTACAGAGTCTTTTAGGTGAAACGGTGTCATCAAGTTGCTCTTTATTATGGCCTATTTAATATTAGGAAATGGTGAAATTTTACATCCTTGTATATTTTATATTATCAGATTTGAACTAGATATGTTGCTAGATTCTACTTCTGTTACAACAAAGAGTGTCTAGGGGAGTTGCTAGAAAAGATGAAAGATGGTATTGCTAAGCAAGATGGTCAAATTAGAATTGAAGATCACTTGACAGGTATTCGTAATTCTGCAAATGTATTTTGTGGTGAACTTGCTGAGTTGGAAGTATTATAGTATCTGGAACATTCTAATCATGTTTATTTTTCTTATTTATAGCTCTAAATTTAAGGTGCATTGAACATATTTATCTAGATCATGGGCTTGATGTAATTGATCTACTACGAAAGAATGCTACTGTAGCTTTTCCTGTCATATTGATCCGCCTCAAGCAAAAGCAAGAAGAATGGTCAAGATGCCGTACAGACATGAATAAAGTATGGGCTGAAGTTTATGCCAAGAACTATCACAGATCACTTGATCATCGTAGCTTTTACTTCAAGCAGCAAGATCAAAAGAGCCTGAGCACTAAGGGTTAGATGATCATTTTATTCTGATATCTTCCTATCTATTAGAACACTTTTTAACTTGTCATAATTTATGTTTTTTCCCTCAAGTGTCTGTTTGAATAATTTTTAGGTAGAATTTTACCTCTTAAGAATGTTATATTGTGATTGTATTTTAAGGTTTCCTTCTTATTGAGGTGATATAGGGAGTGTACTGTGTACCATTAAAATTAAGAAAGGGTTTTTATGTTTTCTTTGTTTGATTTATAAAGATTGTTACCATTGTATCATATATGATGAGAGAATATTGTATTGATTAGTGCTCCTGTTAATGCAGTTCATGATGTATTGATTAGTGCTCCTGTTAATGTAGTTCATGATTTCTGGATTGGTGCTATTTCAATTCTCTCTTTTGTATTGTATTATTAATTGCTTATGTATATCTTAAGCAATATTTTATCACTTGTTAAACAACTCTTCTGGCAGAGATTAAAGAAATAAATGAGAAGAAGAGGAAGGAGGATGATGTACTTCTTGCTATTGCTGCTGGGAATAGAAGACCAATAATCCCTAATCTGCAGTTTGAATATCCTGATTCTGACATTCATGAAGACTTATATCAAATTATTAAGTACTCTTGTGATGAGGTATGTACAACGATGGAACAATTTGAGAAAGTGATGAGGCTTTGGACATCATTCTTGGAGCCTATGATTGGTGTCCCAATACGACCTCATGGTGCAGAGGACACAGAGGAGGCAGTGAAAGTGAAGAACTCTACTGCAAAAGGTAGTGCAGCAAGTATAATAGGGGAGAGTGATGGAAGTGTTGGAGATGACATCGAAAACACTAACTTGAAACAACCAACTCCTGTTGGTAATGGTGAGGAAAATTCAACAATGGGAACAACAATTTCTATCAGGGTTAGAATGGAAAATGGTGAGAGTACCATCAGGGGAAATGGTATTCATGAAACTGACCAAAACATGCATAAAAGTGAGGGTGGAAAATCTCATTCCGTTGCACCTATTGCTGATGAGATGCCTGGTACAGCCATGCAGGTTGGTCGCATTGAAAAGTTAGATGACTCAAATGCTGTGAATGTAGTTGCAACAGATTCAAGTTCAGGACGATTGGGGTTGGACCATGTATCAGGTTAGTTACTCATCCTATGTATGGTACACAGCTTCAAAGAGACTTAAATTTATTAGAAGAATTTGGCTTTAACAAGCACTGTAATGTAGATAATATTAAGTTCATTTTTAACTATTATGTTTATTTCTCTCATTTTGAGGTTAATTGTGTTGTACTTGGTAGGGACTGGTGCGCAGCATTCAAGGCCTGGGAAAATGGTCGGTGAGATTGGGCCAGAGCCTTCTATAAAAGACAGGGAAGGGCCTTTAGTAGATGTATGGTTTTGGAGTTCTCTTATCTTATCTACTTTTGCGGCCATTTGTTGGAAATTATTAACATTACGTTATCTACATTGTTGTTTTAAAATATAATATATGTAGAGAACATAGGATGAAATAGTGTTCATTGGTTAAATTATACTACCAGGAAGCTTAATAATATTCAAATAAAAGTATTTCATTGGTTGTAATTGAAACATCTGATTGGTGGTAAAATACCTTCTTCCTCCCATATTATATTGTGTGCATTTCACATGGTATATAAATTATGAGGATTCATAGCTAAAAGAGTCCATATGGGCTATTCTATTGCCATGTTGATTTCATATGTCTCTTAGCGGCGGGAACGTGTTATGATTTCTTGATTGTTAATATTTACTATGTATGGTAGTAGAGTCAGTGAGTGTTTAAATATCTACAGTATGCCACAGCATATGAATGATTGGATGTGGAGTGAAATCCCTACTTGTTTTTGCTTTCTATTATGTGGTTTCTGTAATTTATTTAATCTTAGAGCTGAAAACGAGCAAGACCAAGAGAGTTCTTGTTTGGAAGGCACTGTCTTTTGTCTGTTGACTTTTTTGTCTCATTTGAACTAAAAATATTGTTCTTTATGCAAACCATCATTTAAACTTGTATATGTACATTGTATATGCATTTGTGTAACTAAAATTTGTCACACAATGGTGTACAGGAAACTGAGAGACGACATATTGGCTTAAGAATGGAAGGTAGGAACATGGATTTGAGGTATCTCGAAGAAGTTGTACATAGCAGCTTGAAAATTGAAAGAGAAGAAGGTGAATTGTCACCTATGCCAGAGACTGAGGATCGACAAAACACATTGTTCGCCCATGCTACTAATGTAGTGTCTAGTACAGACATTGTTCCTAGAGGGGAGGAGAATGGTGCAAATAGACAGTATAGAAATAGACGTGGAGAAGATGAAGAGGTTGAGTGTGGTGCTGAGGCAGGAGGGGAACATGATGCCGATGCAGACGATGAGGGGGAAGAGATTCCTCAAAGATCAACTGAGGATAGTGAGAATGCTTCAGAAGCTGGTGAAGATGTTTCAGGTAGTGAATCTGAGGATGGTGATGAGTGCTCACGTGAAGATCATGAGGAAGAAAAGGAAGATGATGAAGAGCATGAAGAAAATGATGGAAAGGCTGAAAGTGAAGGTGAGGCTGAGGTAACAGTTGATGCACATGATGTTGATGGAGAAGGGACATGCTTGGCACTTTTAGATCGTTCTCTGCTAAAAGTCAAGCCTCTTGCAATACATGTTCCTTCTACTTTAAATGATGGAGCACAAAAAGAGTCGAAAATTTTCTATGGCAATGACTCTTTTTATGTGCTTTTTAGGATCCACCAGGTATTCTGATACTGAGAGATTAAACATATTAATGTTACATGCAATTTGTTTTATGTAATGTCAGCATTGTGTTAGTTGTAGGATAGCATTAAATGTTAGAACTTAGACAACAAAGCATAAACGTTTTATTAAAATTAATATTGGAAGTATCTGTTAAGTAACCAACCTTACAGTAGCATAAGAGGAAAGCCCATAATCCAGTGAAAGAACCTCGATAAAAGACCTCTCCTGAATCTTCTCTCATCTCTAGCAAGTTCTTACAGTGAATGTGCTCTACTTAACTCTGGTCTTGACTTCTCACCTTGATTTTATGTCAATGGGTCCAGTTTACTGTTTCTTTTAGTAGGACATGAATTGAGAGGTTCTATTTTATAAAATGAATTGAGGCTATAATGGTTTGGCATGGTGTAGACATTGTATGAGTGATTACTCTTAGCAAAGAAGAATTCATTATCTGCTGAACGTAAATGGAAAAGTGTAAAAGACACGAATCCTCCAGATTCGTATGCAAAGTGAGTTGTGCTTGACAAGTTTTTATATTCATATGCTTGTTTTAACTCCTTTTAGATATTTTGTTCAATTCTTTTGAAGCACAATTAACTATTTGCTTGAATTATCTGATTGCAGATTTATGACTATATTATTCAGTTTACTCGATGGTACAGCAGATAATGCTAAGTTTGAGGATGATTGCCGAGCAATTATTGGTACACAGTCCTATGTGTTGTTCACATTGGACAATTTGATATTCAAACTTCTAAAACAGGTTTGTCGAATAACATCCCTCTACATGTATATCACAAAAAATGCTTAACTAGAAATGACATATGTAATATGTATACAAGGTAGAGAGTGTGACTAGCAAAACAAGTGGGAAAGAACAAGGCATCAATGCATATACTGTATATTGTTTAAAAACATATTTTAATAAGTTTATGGACTTCTTTTATTCAGATATTAGTGGTGGTAAGGGCTCAAATGCAAGGGAGAATGGTACCTATAAAATTGTAAACAAGGGTGACAACGCTGCCATACCTCCATTCGCAAATGAAAATGTCCAAGCTAAGGAATGTTCTTCAGGAACAAGGTAGAGAGCTTTAACACAATTGTATTTTGGTAGGAATGGATTTTACTTTAGCCTATTCCCTCTGATTATGATTAAGTAGATGCCACATTATAGTGGGTGAATGCTTGAAGTTGATTCAGAAATGACTTCTTAGTTTATCTGGTCAGCAGTGTCTATCACTTCTGTAGATAAGTTTTTCTTTTTGGTTACAATGATATAATCTGCCATGTATTCTAACTCAGCCTTTATAATGTGTGAATATTGCCAAATGAAATTTCATTTTACTGCATACTATTTACCTGCAATAAACATACATATATAAATAATAAAGTTTTGATATGTTGGGAAGCAGGTGATTTGCCTTTATAAAGTTTTGATTTGCCTTCCCAAGAAGGATAACAGTTTGACATAAGGGCAACGTAAGAGTTATCCTTGAGAATGTTTTGATGGGTCCTTCCATATATTTTCCCACATATTGACCACTTTTTCTTGTTTTCATGTACAAATTATTCCATTTTAGATCTCACAGTTTCTCCAGTGCATCAGGAAGTTTTGGTTTAGTCCATCCTTCTCGTGGAATATCCATGATATTTCCTAGATTTAGTCACCAGCGTATTGATAAGAAGCCAGAAGATGGTAGCAAACCAACAGATATAGCATATTTATTTCACCATCAGAAACACAAGATGGATTTTTCTATTGACGATTAGAATCCATAGTTTTGTAAACTTGTATTAATCAATTGGTTGAATTTTGTTGCAAAGGAAAACATATGTCAATGCCTTTATGTCTAATATGAATTGGCTAAATTGGAAGAGAAACATGAGGAGAGTTATGTGCTAACTTATTGGTGTTTTATAGCATTTTAAGGTGCATTGAGTTTGTTGTCTAGACTCTAATTTGCAAATGGAGATTTTTGTTGTGAATAATGTTCCTTCAGTGTGCACAAGACAAGATTTATGTTAAAATGGACAAAACAGGTACATATTTTGAAACTGATTTCCATTTGCTTTGTAGGAAGAACCCTACTGTGCACTAATCACAAGACTCGTCTCACACTCAACAGATCTGGAAAGTTAGATGCATTTTATGGAATTGAAGCGAAATTTGGTAGTCCTAGCGGATAGGCTCCCAGTAGTGAAGAATTTGTATTTATGTTAGTTTCATCTACAACTAATCCTCACAAAGAAGTATATTTCATTGCAAGCCCTCCCATGGTTTTGTACTTTGAATGAAAGACTAAGGGATGGTGCCCTCAAGCTTTCCTCTAGTTTGACCCTGAAAGATGCCCTTCTTGGCCAATTTACAAGGGCTGCTTATTGTAATCCTTTAGCATTTATAGAAAGATATATTTAGAAAGACAAAGCTATGGGATTTTGTTTATGAAAGATGTTTTCCACTTTATATTCTCATTGTATCCATGTTGGAGTTTATCATACTTTTTATTACGTTGTGTTAATTTTCATCTGATTATGGTTCTATAGGAATGACATACTTCAAACCCAATGCACTGATTCCAGTCCTCACAACTTCCAAAATCTTTGAATTAAAAGAGTCGACATTTTGTCTTGAATAATGTCAAATGGTGCAAGGATTGAAATTCTGATAATCATAAGAAGCATTTATTTTTGTCTTTCAAGATTCATTCTAAGCATAGCATACCAAATCAAATTTATAACCTGGAAAAATGCCTTGCGCAATACCCATGTTGGTTATTTATTTTTTGTATCAAGTACCTTTATGCTCATCTTTTTAATCGAAATAGTAAATCTCCAATCACATGGTTTTAACACAATAAGCCTTTTTTATATGCTTCAGGGTCTCAAAATCTCTTTACTGAATGACAGTGCTTTTTGGATAAGTATATCCCACAATAAGATATACTGAATGACAGTGCTTTTGGATAAGTCAAATGTAACTTAATTAAAGTCATTATTACAGGCTTGATGTTGGAGATGGCAGGGATCTTAATCTTGATGACTACCCAAGGTCAACATTGCAAAATCAAAAAATTAAATACCTTAGCCCAGTAATATTTCTTAATTGATCTTCTCCTTACTTTATCGAACTCCTGAAATGCAACAGTAGTTAATGGTTATCTGGAGTTAGAACAATTCTGCTATTTTATTTGTCAAGGTGTGTGTGGATTAAACCTTCTGTCGAACACACATGTTCATTAGAGGGGGATTTATATCTACCATCTCAGTTGTTTGAACTCATTATTCTTACAATTTTTTATATTGCAGAATGAGAGAGAGCAATATGAAGTTGTGATAAACAATGGTAAAATTGTGTACAAGCAAAATCAGCGGCCAATTGACACACTTGAAGGTTCTAAGTAGATATATGTGATGAGCACATATCACAACATCTATGTTGGTCAGGTATTTTCTACATTTAAAGACATAATTCATGAATGTGGCTGAATTCAGAATATCTTTGGTTTTTTATGCCAGCCCTAATACTCTCTCTATTCTATTTCTAGTTTTGCATGAATTAGATTACCTGTCTATATTGGATCCCAATAAGAAAGTTTCCCATAGAAGTGCATTTTTTAACTTGATGTCGTGTTTGTGTCTCTTTAGAAAAAGAAAGGGAGATTTCAACATTCTAGCTTCTTAGCTGGGGCAGCTAGTTCAACAGTTGGAAGACTGATTGTGGACAATGGAATTCTCAAGGTGACGTGAAAAGTATTATCTCTCATCTTAAAACCCTAAGATACAATACATTTGACTACTTACATCAATCGCATACAGCTGCTTCTGAATCATGCATTGCAAAGGTAGATAGGGCTTAGGCTGCAATCTAAAAAAGAGGAAATAAAGAAGTGATGAACAATATTCATGCTCAACTTTCTGTTTGTGCTTTCCAATGCTTCAATTGAATTATCCAAAATCATAACCATCCTATTTAATAGTCTGCAGAGCTATGTCAATCATTTAGTTCTAAGCTTTTGGTTAATCTATGCTTCTTCCTTTCCATCTAGAGATATAGATACAACAAATAACTCCTTGATAACTTCCAAAGGAAATCCCCTGGTCTCTGGAACCTTAAGGAAGATAAATATCCAGAAAACTGCACTCATAATACAGAAAAATCCAAAAACACCTGTTGTTCCCAAGCCCTTGGTTATCGTAGGAAACATGAATATGATAAACATGTTTGCAGTCCACGTTATTATAACACACAGAGCCAAGCAAATTACTCTAACTCTTGTTGGAAAGATTTCTGAACAGAAAATGTTTTCCACTGCACCAAATCCCATATTCAAGGCACAAAATAAAACCATTAGGCCCACAACTGAGATACCTCCCTGAACAATCCTAATTGAAGAAATTTATTTACCAAAGCAATTGTAATGAATGTAATGAATAAAACTAGAGTGGTAGATAGGATTATTTGCTTGCACCCACATAAAAGAATGGCCGAAGTCTAGTTAAGAACCTTCAAATAACCAGCATAGGGAGATCAATTATACTACATATCTATGTTACCAGAAAAGAAAATTGGAAAACCCCAAAAGGCTGAATTCAGGTTTCTAATATCTATGTTGCATTTCTTTCAAGTTCTCATCCAGAAATGGGAAATAGATGCCAGCAATTTAGGTTTCTGGAGCGGTTCAGTTTTGGGATGGTTTCTTCTAGAAGTGCCCCCCCTAAGAGCAGTTTCTGATGACATAGAAACACATTATACAAGGCCTAGAGATGTCGAACGATTAAACGATTCATCAACCATTTCCTTGAGTCTATTTGCACGTTTCTCAGAACACTAGAAATTTCTAGGCTGGAAATGAAATAAACCAAGTAGATGATAGAGATATGCACCAATACAAGATGCAATTCTTGTATACACATGATTTAAATTTACATGAAAAGGTGTGGTCTCTTTAGCATCAATGTTACCTTCTTCCAGCACGGTCCATTAGAAATACGAGTAAAAGTAACCAATATAGTAATAGAGCACAATGTACATGGCTTTGCATTGCATTGAAGTCACCATGGATTTCTGGCTTGCTATTACCAATAGCTTTCTCTTCTTACATCAGTCAGGGACTGGTTATTTATCATGTAGAGAATTTATTTCTTCCAAAAATGATGGTGTGATCTACAGCTCCTATGGCAACTAACAAAGTGAAAATGATAGGACATGCTAGATTCATGTTAGCTTCAAAACCACATATAAAGTCATTCAATGCCATGCAATAATTTTCTCGGTGTTAAAAGTTAATGCATTTTGAAAACTTATTAATGAGTACCTTGTTAATGTGGTTTCAACCTCTTTTCCTCAGCTATGGGCTCCATACCTCACAAGCATGAAGGAGAGAAGGTGCCAATAGGTTATAAGAGGCAGATCTTAGTTCTCATATTTTAAAAATGTAGATGGAGTATCCTAGAAATAACTTCTGCGCATCTTAAACTTTATTTCTATTGCATAATTCACATATGTTGTTTTCTTAAGATGTTTTAAGAGTGGCCTATATTTTGTCTCACTGTAAAATTTGTGATCCGGTTGTCGTCTTGTTGATATTATTTTTGCTATTCCAACCAATTTCCTATTTTTATGGTATGGTGGTTGAAGTTCTCGATTGAGACTGGATAATAAAAATTTTCTTATCTTGTGGAGGACTTATGCGTTCAACAAAACTTCCCTGCATTTGTCTTTAGGTAGTATTTTTACATTTGATCTAGTGGAAATATGGAGATTCCCGAATTGAATGGCCATCTGATGCTGCCATTTGGCCACCCTGCCCACTATGATTTTGAAATGATATAATTCCAGTCTTCCTAGTTAAAAAAATATCTGGTCGAAAGATGTGTAGGTGTCCAAAGACAATTCCAAAGGATATGATTCAAGTTGAGTTTGTGGCACATCCTATGCATCTCGAGTCTATTTTAAGATTGGTTTCCTTTCTCCACAGATTCAGATCTCTTGGAGACTTAGCTTCAGGACGAGACCAATATCCTTTCTTGACACTTTGTTCTTGTGAGGAGATTGCTTCTACTTCTGTATACCTACACCCTAGAGGAAAATGATGTTGATTCTTTGAGGCATATTTTCTCCTTTGGTATGTTGATCCAAACATTAAAATTTGTTATTTTTCCTACTTGGTTTTTCGAAAATATCACCTAGGCATTGATCTTGTTGCCATTCTTCAGGATGATCTATTTCTATGTTACAAAATAGTTTAATCTAAATTTGTGATTTCATTTTTTATTTTGGAGTAGTTACTTGTTTCACTCTTTTCTAAGAAATTTGATTGGTTCAAAATCCTCAGTGAGTGCATGCAAAGGTACATCTAAGAGGAATTATTTTTGAGGTCTTGAATACATTTAAATTTAATCTACAACTCTTATGAATGAATATAAATAGTTGGATTCATATTTTTATACCCAGCATGCTTCTTATGAATGAATATAAATAGTTGAATAGTGATGCAGGCCACATTGGATCATTCTATGTATAAGGTTTTATTTAGAATTATAGAAACCAATATAGACTCTAGAGTGAGTTCTGTATTTTTGAATAACAAAAATCGGTTTCTTGTTTCAGTTTATATCTGTCATTCATTCCCTCGTCATTGCTACCTAACAACTTGATCAGTAGCTTGATTGGCATCCTCTTGATTAGGTAAGTGATACTGTACTACCTTTCAATGTTTTATCTAAATTATTTGTGTTTTGCATTGCCACTTTGTATTGACTGTAGCTTGTGTTCTGTTTTATGATATTTTTACAGGAAATACACAAGACTCCAATGGGAAACCCATGTTTCAAGCAGGAAAGACCAAGGTTGGAGACACAATTAAAGCTTAAAATAATTTTAAAACAATAAAAAAGTTTTTTTTTTTTTGAATTTAAGGGTTAGCCTACCTATGTATCCTAACCCTACCCCTAGTTTTTCATTCCACATATATTACCTTCCATCCCACCCCACGAGACTCACCATATTTCTCATAATTCACCATCGAGCTCCACCAATCACCGTCTCCCACCATCCTTCTCCGTCGTTCCCTTTTCTCCTATGCAGCCGAATGCCCACGTGACTTGAGGCTGCATGCACCTCACTTGTCCACCACGATGCAGCCAAGGCAGCTGGTGCATGGTGTAGAGCCTCCCCACACCCCTTCAAGAACCCTCTCATTCTTACCATCATGCGAGGTCCTTCTCCGCCCACTGAAACCAACAGTTTTTGTCATCCAAGAGGTGCTCAGTCCTTGAAGGAAAGGAAGTCAATTAGAGTTACAGGGTTTTTTTTCTGCTAGGAAATTAATCTATTTGACTTCTAGGTTTTGAACCTTCCTGAATCTTGCTTTAATGACTGATGCTGTTAGTGATGTGGTCCATGCTGGAGATGTTCTACAGCTACTTGGCGAGCGACCTGATCATGAGGTTGTGGATTAGGCAAGGATTAATATAGCCCACATTGAATCAAGGCTTTCTAAGCAGTTGGAAGTTGTTGTCTTGGGAAAGCGCCCAGATGAGGTGGACCGAAGAGAAGTGAATACTGTGCTTGAGCACATCCGGAATCCTTGCAATTTTCCTTTGATTCTGCAAATGTGGATGCTGTCGTATGGGTCTTTATTTCAAGGGGTTTACCCTGTGAAGTGCAATCAAGATCGATATGTTGTTGAGAATATTGTGGAGTTTGGGAAGGCGTATTCATTTGGGCTTGAAGCTGGGTCGAAGCCGAAGCTTCTTTTGGCCATGGCTTCCATGTGTAAAGCAAGCGCTAAGGCTTTGCTTGTCTGTAATGGCTATAAGGATGAAGAATATGTTTCGCTGGCGCTTACAGCCAGGCAACTGGATTTTAACTATGTTATTGTGCTGGAGCAAGAAGAAGAATTGGATGTTGTGCTCAGTATGAGCCAAAAGTTATCTATGAGGCCTGTTATTGAAGTTCGAGCTAAGCTAAGGACCAAACATGGCGGCCATTTCGGTGCTACATCTGGTGAAAAGGGTAAATTTGGGCTTACAAGTCTGGAAATTGTGGGTATTGTTCGGAAATTGCAGAAGTTGGGTATGCTAGCCTAAGGGGTCGCACTACGAAGAAGTGCGCAACCCCACTATGTCGGCATGGATTTGAGAGTTGTAGTGAAGCATCATGCTTAGCCCGGGCACAGTTTGAGAGTTGCTGATCAGAAGCATCGTCTTCATCCCGGGAATGGAAAAAATGTCATGGAAAATAATCATGGTCAGGGAAAGCAGGCCAAGGGTGTCGCGGATAAGCAGCGTGTTCAGGCTGGGCACGTCAAAGCTTCAGTGGAAAGGAGTGATGTTCAGGTAGGGAAGATCAAAGTCTCTCTAGAATGACATCGTGTTCAGGCTGGGCATGTCAAAGGCTCCGTTGAAAAACATTACATTCAGGCCGGGAAACTTAAAGCTGTCGTTGAAAAGCAAACTGTTCAGACCAGGCAGCTTAAAGTTGTAGTGGAAATGCAAACTGTTCGCATCGGGCAGGTCAAGGGTTCTGTGGAAAAGCATACTTTGTCGAGCATTCACTTTTCTGGTAGTGGCCGCCATTAAGTAGCAGATGGATGAAGGAGAGATTCAAGTGCGTTCCTTCATCCTTCCTCTCTGGTTACCCATCCTTTGACTATAAATAAATGTAACCTGAGTTTGATTTGTTTTCTAGATATTAGGTAGCAATAGCATTATACATGATAATTTGTTTGGATTCTAAAAACAATATGTAGTGCACTCTGACCACCAGGAAGGATGGTCCTCATGGCTATGCCATCCATAGGTTGCAGGCCCTGGAAGGCCCTGGAAAGCATCCTATAAAGTAATATAAAATGAATAAAACAAAATACATAATAAAGTGTGAAGTATGAGGGTTGTCGAAGTTCTTTTATCAGATTCTAAGGCATCCTCAACAACGTGCATTCCGAATTTCCTCATCAATATTTCCTTGTAATGTTTTTCTATAGCTCTTATTTTGTTTTAGTCTAATTTAGTAAGGCCTCTCGTTCCAGATTTGGAACCATTATGTAATTCCCTTTTGTTTTTGTTTTTGCAGGTAAAATTTTTTGATTCAGGTCATGAAAGAAAGGGGTTCTGCACAAAAGAGAATGCTAGGTATGCTACTAGCATTCAGCTTATGGTCTTTAGGATAATTTTTTCCTCAAAATATTCACTCATTCTGTGAGTTGTAACTTAGAACCTATTTCTACTTGTGTAATAAATCTCCAATTTACAAAAACACTATACATCAATTTATTTATTTTACAATGTGTAAAATTTTAGTTTTGATTTATCTTCCATATAATGTTTATTTTTCTCCTAGAGGGCCCTTTTAGGTTCCAATTTTAGAACCTAGGGCCCTAATACCATTCTGTAGTGCTTTCCTTGCCGAGCAGAGCACTAAGTCCAAATAAGTAACAACAAAATGACATTTATTCTTATTCTGATTTTCAGGATTTGTTTATTTGTGCATTAACGAGAGGGTTACAATGAAAAATACTTGAACTTTAAGAAAGCTAAAGATAGTCCCTGAATCCTTACTCCTGTAGCCTTTCCTCTCGCTCTCCTAAGCCTCGTCTGAGCCTTGATGCCAATTTGGATGATCCACCCTGCGACCAACGTTGAACCCATTGGCCCTAGGAAATCGACGGGTCTCCTAGCCCCCGAGCCCATGTGCCAGTAAACTCGATAGCAACTTCCTTGTTCTCGCATGCAATTCTTCCTCTGGAGTTAACCGCCTCCTCCAGTTCTCTTCCCCCTCTGTTCGAGCACCTTCTCTACTCCCTTTTTCTTGTCAAAATTCTCTCCCCCCAAAATACTCTGCAAAAATCACCCCCCTTCAACCATTCGATCCCCCTCCTTATACCTCCTTCCCCTCTTTTCTTCCACCGCCTTCCCTTCTTCCATCGCCTCCTTCATATTTAAAAATAATTTATTTAGTTTTATCTTGCGCAGTCCAACTAGTTCAGATTATTTAAGACATTTGTTGTACGTTAATAAATTTTCTTGAATTGTGCAATTCTTCACCCCTGACAAGATGGTGGGAAATTACTAAATGCTTGTCCCATTGAATTGAACGTGTCAAATTTAAAACATAACCAACTGTCATAACATTACACCAATATTATTTGTTTAAGTATTATGCTGAATGGTAAAATAATGGTAGTATTAGTATTGTCAATTATTATATGTTATTAATAACTTAATAATAAGTACTTAATAATAAACACTAATAATATACAATAATAATAATAAATAATAACAGAAAATAAAATAATAATTAATATTATTAATCAATAAATAATTAATTGTAGTATTATTATTAATTGATTGAAATTATAACATCGACATGTTTATGTTTATTGTTAAGTCCCCTCGCACATTGTTTCTTAATAAATAAGGTACATTTAAACATTTAAATAAATCACAATTACTTAGTTAACCCATCCAACTATCCGAGATTAATGTTTTTCAATTAATATTTCATATGGACAACACTTCTCTTAATCATTTTACGCAATTCACGAATAGTTTTGTTTGACTCATTCACCCACATGCCCTAACAACTTAAACATCCATTATCAGAATTGATCAATATACAATTATTTGGTTGCTTATTATAAGTTATGTGATTATCTGACATATTACATAATTGTATATTCATACTAGCGTGCATGTGTGAGGTGTGCATGCATGGCCAGTACATGCATAGGCTGGGCATGTACTATAACCAAAACACCTAAATTATAGCTAATACAAATAATATTTCACGCAACAAGACAAATATACAGATATAATATGATTTCTTTGACATTCAAAGTTATTTAACAATTATGTTCTTATTAATCAATCAATTAAGATTGGTACCTACCATCACTAATCCGGTATCATAAATGTCCAACACTCAACAATAATAACTAATATGTCAAACCATCCTAACCTACGTCCACATCCTCCCTTTCCTTCCTCTGCTAGTACAAAGTGGATGCCAGTTGTACTGACCTTCCCACATAGAACCTGAGAGCAGTAGCATCGGCTAACTAGTGGACCTAGCCTCTCCTAGCAGGAATCTGACCATCGTCATCACAAAAACTTGGGGAGCGTGTCTCAGCACTGCCCTCCCATGACCTCGGGTATCATAGTGACATAGGGTGGGAAATACATTCATCCCTCTCAACATACTGGGTATATACTCCATCAAACCATACTGCGTTGCTATCGAGTTTATTGGTACATGTCATCGTACCATCGCTTGGAAATTAAGGCTCTCTTCAAGATATATATTAAGTCATACTTTGCATCACACACTTGGCTATAACATAGCCCCTGTACCCTGCAGGTTAGTACTATGCAAACATGCATTCATAAAAATATTAAATCAATAGCTGGTCCATATTATCAACATTATTTCCTTTCATCACATAAAATCATAAAATCAATCACATCATGGATGGGTTCCCATGTACCTCATCATACATATCACATCATATCAAGGATTACAATCAAATATATGTTTTTGTTATGAAATAAATGAATCTGATGAAAACTACTGCATGGTAATCACATAAGCACAATAATTTCATATAAATGATAATCATCATAACATCATAATCAAAGCATAAATATAAGCATGATAACATCATAATATCATAATTAGAGCATTATCCTGATAACATCATAACATCAGTAAATAATCACATATAACATGCCAAAATATAGTTTATGAAGTATAGTTGAGTCCACAGATAATAAGTAAATACAGTGTAATAAGTCTGAGTGATAAATATGCCTAATTCAAAATATGGGGCACTACAATATTAGTGAGTTGGATACAATTTGTAGGTCTGATTGCCAAGAGGAGGATGGATGTAAAATTTCAAACAATTATGTTACCATGCGTGTAATTTTGACTTTAACCAATTTGTATGGTTGTATCATTGGTATTATTATGTTATGCAAATTTATTTATTTATTTTTCTCTATTACATGATCATGATGTTATGAATGCGGTATAAGGCTGATTGGTGGAAAATGTTACTAAACATGTTTTGTAGACACCTAATTCAGAAACACATGACTTAAAGCATTAAGGTATAAACGATATTTTACAGAGGGCTTCTTATTTATTGTCCAAATCATAACTTCAACTAAACCTTATATTATAGGTTCACTAAAGGTCAGAAGTTGTGAGCTATGGCATAAACAGTTGGTGTTTTAAGTGTGTGTGGCCTCTAGACTTGACAAATAAAACCTTACATATTTTCCTCTATATGTTAACTACGTGATTATTGTTATAATTAGGTAGATAGGAACATTTGTATCAACATTGGTTTGGGGGTATTGGAATTTTTTATTTTTTGGCCATGGATAGGAATGAGTAAAATGAGAATACTCATTTTCATGATATTCCAAACCATTCTTTTATTGATGAATAATAGTTTTGTAAATGGATACATATATTGTCATCCACAACCACATCAATCTAGATCTCCAACATCTTCAAAATAAAGTATATGTGGTTTAGTCGAACACTTCTGCCATAAAGATAAACGAAGCAAATGCATGAAACCTTACCAAAACTATTCAAGTGTTGTCAAATTCAAAACATCTAATGGATATATCCTACTATTCTATAAGCTCTTATGCTTGCACGCGTTCTGAGCTCAACCATCACCTGATTCAAAATTTATCATGCATCATCTGAATTGCTTGGGATTGCATTATTAAGTGGCGTCCTTCTTATGCATCTTCTATGGCTCTTTATACTTGACATTTATGATATTATAAGTGATGACTCCCTAGATTCCTAGTTGAAGAATTGATATCTTGACACTGTGGGAGCATGATGACCAAATAATATAAATGTTTACCAATCCAGAATTGTGTGTCAATTTCTCAAAATCCAAATACTGAGATTTGGGACATCGACGGACTATAAATTAAAGGAATCAAATTATCTAGTTGATTTTAATTTTGTTTAATAGTTATGAATACTTAAAATTTCAACCACTATAAATATCAATTATGCATTTAATGATCATTAAAAGTACTCTTTAAGAAACAAAAGTGGAATTATTTTTTGACAAAGTTTCATAGGGAACTTGCAAAGGGATTTTGTAAGAAATTTTTCTTCATGTAAAGGTATCTTATCATTATTTTTTAACTCTCACATGGCTTCCATAATATATGTGAGAATATTAAAAAGAATCTCGCCAACCCCTGTCACACAAGATATGCATATCGAGTAGCCATATCGAAGGGACATATAGGAAGAAAAAGAAACCCTACCTTAAACAAAATAGAAAAATGTCACATATACGCTCTCATTCTCACAAAGATGGAACTGTAAGGGTTGAAGGTTGTGATGCCGCGGCAGTAGGTTTGTAAAAATGATAAAGAAAAGTTATCTGGGTGTCATATTTATAATGTGTGTAATCATATGGAAGAAAACAATAAAACTCTTTAATTATTAAACAAATTTTGCATTAAAAAATATATTTAATACATATTTGGAATAGGAATATTGAGAAACTAAAATCCATAGACATTACCAAGACTAACCATAATGTGATTGAAAATTTCTCAAAGCACATTCTCATGCACCCTATGAGGGACTTGGTTTTGAATTCATAGTTTACATACCTCCTATACATCTTCCAAAGATCCCCGCACTCCAAATTTTATGCATTACATGTATCGACTCCGTTGATTCCTTTTATAAGAATTGGAACACTAAGACTGTAAGAGAATGATGACGAAATAATATACATGTTTACCAATCGAGAATCCTCTGATACTTTGTTGGAATTCAAATAGTGACATTCAGGACATTTGGGTTAATAATTGTTACATTTACTCTTTGAAGAAAGTATATTGAAATTGAAATTTTTTATTGACAACAAGGTTTAATATTTTATAAGTAACTTGTGAAGGGAATCCCTAAGAAAATTATTTTCCTATTAGGGTCTCTTATCTTTCACATGGTTTCCAAATGAAATATGTGAATGTTGATAGGATTCATAGATCGTACCTCTATCAATTTAGAGATGTAGACTAGGTAACCATAGAGAAGAAACATTAACATGGGAAAAATATACAAATAAAAATTTATTCCCACTAATTATGATAATTAAGAAACCCTAAGGGTTGAAACTTGCTATGTTCCGTAGAGATTGGTTTGTAAAGATGATAAAGAAGAGTTATTTTGGTCTTTCATGGAGAATGAATAGAACAAATTTCCAAGAAGTTACACCATCTGAATACCAAATAATGTCACATGTATCAACATTGGTCATTTGTTTTATCAGACCTTTGTATGTCCCTTAAATTTACAATGTTTGTAAACATACGAAAAATAAATAAAACTCTTAAGTTATTAGACAATTTTTTCACTTAGAAATGAAACTAATATGTATTTGTGATAGGAATATTAAGAATGAAGTTTTATTTACTAATATTATTTATTTATCTCATCTCTATTCGCTATTTCATGTGCATTAATTGAATATGTGAAATTTCTTTAAATAAAACTAATTACGCCTGAAAAATAAAACCCAATATCTTTTGAACCTCTTGAATTTAAATATGCGAGTTTTATAATTGATAATGACATCCTAATATCCCATATTGTTTTTACTTTAAAATGTGTTTTTTTTGTAAATCAAATGAGTCAATAAAACAAATGATACCTTTAAATTACATGGTTTCTAAATCAATTAAATACCTAAAAGAAATCAAGAAACCCTTCTTAATATCACGTATTGATCCCTTGAGAAGGTCGTCATTGGCTTTACGCTACACAAGTCACCTTGTACCCCCAATATACATTTCGCCTACCCCTCATAATAAAGAACTAATAACACCTTGAGGATTCATATTTGAAAAAAAAGCCTTCCCTCATGTTCATTTAGTGTATATAGTATATAGATAAATATAGTCTTCAATAATATGTATGTGTTTGTTTGGATTGAAATTATATTCTTGTAATAATGTAAAAGTGGTCGCCAATAAATAAAATAAAATCGATGTATTCATATTCATATTTAATATCATTTAATTGTTAGTTCTCTACTTATTATTATAGTCTATGTGTGAACTAGGCTTACATTTCATCCAAAAAATTCAGCTCCACTTTCTTCCTTCAAGTGTACTTGGACTTCTTCTTCTTTGTCTTCTAGATATTGATGCTAAGTATTTGTTAGTCAGAGTCTTTTTCAGCTTTTGGAACATAGTGAAAGTCTTCTTCTTTTGTTTCAACATTATTTTTCTCATTGTCATCTTTACATGCACACTGAGATTTTTTGTGCAAAAAAATATGAAGACTTTCTTCTACAATTGGTTCTTCACTAAATACTTCTTTCAGTATATTCCATGGTATTTTTGGAGCATCAACTTCTACAATATACTTAAATAGTGAATAGTCTATATTGTATTGTATGAGACATAAGGTAACAACTTGCCTTCTTTATTTTTGGCACTCATTCAAAGCCTTAAGTGCATTTGGGTCTCTAGGATCTTCTTCAAATATGAGTGCCTTTAATCTTGTGATTTTAACAAATTACTTACGTTGAGTGCCCACATATCATAATAATCCCCATCAAATATTTTTCATAATCCTTCTGGTGTTAAGATATTTCTTACCTATTCAATTTCTTCTCGTAGTGCTTTTGGTAGCTCCCTCATCAAGAACCAATATTTTTCATTTTTCTTCAATCTTCTGCAATCTTCTTTTCTCAATCACAACGTCCAATAAGTTGGATATATGTGTGTGTGGTTTCCATTTTATGAAAACGCTTACCCAGAAAAGAAATGGATCAGACTATTGGCTCTGATATGATGCTAAAAAAAAATAACCAAAGTAGAAAAAGAGAAAAGACACAATGGTGGGTATATCAAATTACCTCAGAAATGTAATTGACTTTTCAATACCAAGCAACAATATTTGTAAGACTAAATAACACAAAAAAACATAGGTAAGTACCATTGGTCATCAAATACTATGGGCCACTAGTTCTATGTAATGTGACCAACTCAACTACTCAACTAACTAGCTAGTTAATGCACTATTGATAGTGTTATTCTGAGATTACAATTCTTGATAGTTAGGAGACATTCCCAAGCACAATGAGCAGTCAATTTTAAAAAAAGTATTGCACTGTATGGGTTACTCGGTCTTGAATTCGTAACTAGAATCCCTCTTAAACATCTTCCACAACTCCCCATCCTTGACATTTGTTGAATTAGAAGTGACGACTCTCTATATTTTTCCTCGAATAATTCATATCATCATAGTGTGAGAAATCAATGAGGAGAGAATATAAAGTTTTACCAATCGTGAGTCCTACGACAATTTTTTGAAATTTAAAAAGTTATATTTGGTACATCGATGGAATTTTAATTTAAAAATTGAATATATTTAGTGGCATTGATGAGTTTAATTGTTTTTAATTGTGATGAATGTTTAAAACCTCAACCACAATAAATCTCAATTATGTGGTTAATGATTGTTAAAACTACTCTTTAAGAAAGAAAAATGGAATTGTTTATTCACATCATTTAACGTTTTATATGTAACTTCCAAAGGGATTTCCCAAGCAAATTATTTTCATGTTAGGGTCTCTTATCATTGTTTCTTGAACTTCACATATTTGTCATGCTAGAGAAGCAGAGCCTATATTGACATCGAAGGGATATACAGGAAGGAGAAGTAACACTAACATGGATAGAATAAATAGCTATGATATATACCCAATCATTATGGCAAATAGGAAACCCTAAGGGTTGAAATTTATGTTTCCAAAGAGGTAGGTTTTTTAACATGATAAAGCATAGTTTTTTTGGTTATACATCGAGAAGGTATAGAATAGTGTTCCAAGCACTTACAACAACAGAATATAACATATTCTTTAAAATTTATGTACGTTCGACGAAAATATTTAGTGGCCAAACATAGCCCATGGGTTACTATCTTTCCATGTTTTTTCCGAAAAATATATTAGCCAATTTCCACTTTTAAAGCCCTCTTTCAACAATTTTTGATAGGAAAAAAAATTCCACTCTAAAATAGGCAAATTATTATATATAGTATACAAATTGTAGGAAATTGAAATATTTTCTAAAAAACTATAGCCAAAATTTTGATAGTTGACATTCTAAGAATTCATAAGATTCTCCAAGGTCTATACACGTTATAATGGGTATGCATCCTTAAAATTTTCCCTTGTTACATTCCTTGAATTTATAATCTTTGTAATCTTAAAAAATAAAAAAATAAACTCTTGAGTTATTAAACAAATTTTGCATTTAAAAATAAAACTAATACGTATTTCTCATTGGAATATTTACAAAGAATTTTTAATAACTATTATTTTTTATTTATTTGTTCTCCATAGGAATTTTCATTGCATCAGTTGTACATGTGCTAGTTCTTTAAATAAAACTAATCTCCTCATTAATAAATTTGAAAACTAAAGACCAAAAACTTTTTAACCTTAAGGATTTATTGACTGGATTCACACTACAAAAGTCATATTATACTCCCGATATAGGTTTCTTATGCCTATCATAATTAATATTTAATGACACCTTTAGAATTCATGTTAAACAAAAAAAACTCTTCCCTCCTCACCATTTTTTTTTTAACAGAAACTATAAAGGGGGGAATATATATAAGTTAGTTGTGCACAGCCATTCATTACAGACATAGAGAACCAGAGTATCTATGCATAGCAAAAGAGCTGCACAAGGGGACTGTCCACTGAGTTTCCCAAAACACTTCACAATGAGTCTGTTCAAAAAATTTATAGCCGTGGGTTGTATAAACCCTTACATACTGATTACACAAAAATAGACAGTAAAACATTCATTCAAAGCTAGACAAAAGAAGGCTAAGGGTTGCCTCTTAGGTTTCTTGGCTGGATGACAGATTCCTCCTCCATTGGCAGCACGACATCATCAGTGGCTCCATTGACTCTACTGCTCTGGTTCATAGATATGAAGCGCTGAAGGTCCTCTTGAATCTTGTCGACCTTCCCCATTATTTCACGAAGATTACTTTCGTTGTCATCGATGCGTGCATCGTGATTACTGATCTGGAGTGAGGTATAGCTGACAGTGTCTTCCATTTTTTTCACCTCCCGAGCAATCTCTCTGTTGTCCATAACGCTAATGGAAAGAAGTTCATACAGTCTTCTCAAGTTATTTTTGATATTCATAATCCACGCGTTTTCACCATCCTGAGCCATTTTGTCAGCCTCTATCAATAAGGTGATTCGAGCGAACTGGTTCTGAATAGCTTGAGCAGGACTGTCAAGAGCTAAAAGACTATTGAAGTAGAATCTAAGCACGAGGAGTTCCTTGTACACCAATAAATCGTCGCTTCTTCCATAAGCCAAAGTGGCCATGGCTCCTTCCTGCCACCCTATACACCTGCAACCTATGACCGAGCTTCTTCCCCAATTGCCAGAGAGAAAACCTGAACCAAGGGTGACTGTCTATGAAATTGAAAGGGAGCTACACGAACAGGGGGAAAAGGCTGCAAGATCCAATATTTCCTTCACCACTGAGCGAGTAAGAGGGAGAACCTGCCACGGGAGGCCTTGCAGTCTTCCTTCTCCAATGCCTGTAACAATTTTCAACAGAAATTGCAGAGCATCGTATAATCCAGGGCTGAGAGAGAAAAGGGAATGGGAAATCATATCACTGCCAACGGAGGCCATGGTGATAAACGTGAATGGATCTTGAGCGTGCGAGGGGGGAATGAAGATATCCCCGAATTGAAGAGCTTTTAATTCTATTTCCTTCGAGAGATGGAGAAGACAGCAAGGGGACCACGCGGCATAGGAAGGAGGATGGGGAGGACTGTGTAGTAAATGAGAGGAGCTGGCGATGAGAAGGCTAGCTGTGAAGTGACGGGGGGCTTCGAAGAGCGTGAAGGAGGGATAGATGAGGGGTGAGAGAGGGGCTTTGGGGGGGAAAGAAATGGGAAGGGTGAAAAAGGGGTGGCCAAACAAGCCAAAGAGAAGGGGGAGGAGTAAGATCCCATGGTTAGTCATAAGACAAGACCACTTGCTATGTTTATTCAATAGGCTAAACCACTTGTGATGGTCAATCATAGAGAACTTCTCGAATGTTTGCTTGAGATGAGGATGAGTGTAAGCTGGAATTCTAATTATGGAACATATTTAAGGATGGGAGTATTCCCATTCTGCTTGAAGTGGCCTTGAGGGATGGAGGCTCCCAAGTTGGCCATACTATCCACTGCCGTGTTATTGATTCTGAGAATATGAAATGGTTCATAGGAGTTGAGCATAAGAAGTTTAGCTTTATTGTACAGGTGACGTCAATTGACTGCTCCCTTAGTGTATCCATTGATCAATTTAGATATGATGTGCTTTGAATCTCCAAATATCAGAACCTTTTGATAGTTTTTATCCTGAAGGATCTACAGACCTTGGACGAGAGCCAACCACTCTGCTTCATTGTTGGTTCGAGTCCCTAAACCCCAAGAAAAATTTTGTTCTATTTGTCCTCCGAGATCCAGAAGGATCCCCCCCGCTCCTGCCACCCATGGGTTGCCTTTCGAGGCACCATTGAAGAAGAGGGCAAAGGATTTTTTCTCCCTGAGCCAATTTTTGAAATCCTTGCTCGGAAGACATATCTCCCAAGGGAGAGGTTTCCATAGTGGAACAGATCCATTAATGGTTTTTTTGGACTGAAGTGGGCTCCTTTCCTTTAGGAAGTTCCTGCACCAAGTGGAATAAGGATCAGGGATGGCCTCTTTAACTGGGAAACTAATGTTGCTTGAGGCAATTTTTTCAGCTGTCATTCCAATATTTTTTGCAGCTATTCGGGCCAGGACTGATTTTTTCTCTTTGAAGATAGCCTTATTTCTAGCAAGCCATAGTTGCCAACAGAGATTCTTTGGAATGGAGGCCCAAAGACAACTCAAAATTGGTTTCTTGATTAGAGAGCCAGGGAAATGCTTTCTCCATTCTGCAAAGAGTTGAGCTACTGAGTCGAGGAAGTTTAGAGCCATGCCCGGGGGGGAGGACTGACCTCTAGACCAAAAGGGAGAAATTGCAATGGAGGAATAAATGACTGATGGTCTCTTCATCTGAATTACAAAAAGCACATCTTAAGGGGCCATTGATGCCTCTTTTCCTTAAGTTCTCGGCTGTGAGAAGCTTATTATGGAGGAGCATCCAAATGAAGCTGTTGACTTTTGGTATAATGTCAGTGTGCCATACCTTTTGCCATATTTTATCTGCTCCAGGAGGTTCCATTAATATTTTCTGATATCCTTCTTTAACATTATACTTCCCAGTTTTCCCCCAACCGATACGGTCCTTTACTGATACACTCGTAGGGGACAGCCCATGGAGGGAGGGGAGAAGAGAGTCTACTGCATTAGCTAAATGGACTAGGGGGGATAATTCCTTCCAGCCAATCCAATGCCCTTTCGAGTCCCATTGTGAAAGATCAAAGAGAGTGGAGATCCCCTGCTCACTTGCCCATTCAGCTAGGAGAGTTTGGCCTGGTAGAGAGGATCGAGGAGGCTGTCCCAAGATCTTACTCTTCCATATGTTAATCCTTTTGCCATTCCCGGGAATCCAGTATAAATCTTCAAGGATTATATTGAGACTTTTCACAGTTGCCAGAGATTGGTTCCTTGGCCAACCCATGCGATGTCCAGTATTTTTGACCTGGGTCTCCTAATGTATTTCTTCCTGATGACTTCCTTCCACCATTCCTTTATTCCTGTGATCAGTCTCCAAACCATTTTAGCTCCCATGGCTTTGCCCATTTGTTCAGGATCTCGGATGCCTATACCACCATGTTTTTTAGATTGCTTGACCGTATCCCATTTTATAAGGTGAAATTTTTTTGTCTGATCTTTTCCACCCTGCCACAAGAATTTTTTAATTTCCTTGGATATACTATTCATGACGTTTCTGGGAGAAAGAACCATGGAGCTAGTGTAGATGGGATAACAGGAGAGGATAGAACAGATTAAAATAGTCTTCCCTTCTAGATTCAGCCATTTCAATCCCATGGACTGGATTTTGTCTTTAATTTTTTGGATGACCAGGGTCCACATTGATGAGGCCAAGAATTTTTTGACTATGGGGATACCAAGGTAGATGAAGTGGGTCCATGAAGAATTTGATTTTATTTGGAGAAGTTGAGAGATGCGACTGAGGGTTGGGGCTGGACAGTTCCACCCATAAATTTGGCATTTGTTAAGATTTATTGCACTTCCAGAGGCTTGAAGAAAGAGTTCAAGAGGACTGAGAAGGTTCCTAGCTATTTGGATGGAGGCAATTCCCAGGAGGATAGTGTCATCAGCAAATAAGGCATGGTTGATAGGAGGAACTCCACGTCTGAAAGAGAGGCCTAGGAGGGTTCCTTCATTTTGGAGTTTGTTCATTTTCCTGCTAAAAGAGTCAGCAACTAAGATGTAGAGGAAGGGGGAGAGCGGACATCCTTGCCTTACCCCACGGGAGGCTTTAAAGAACTCAGTAGGTATTCCATTTACAAGAGGGGCTATCCAGGGAGAAGTAATGCATGCCTGAAACTATCTAATGAAAACTGGAGGGAACCCAAACTTGCCAAGAACCAGAAAAATAAATTCATGCCTCAGCCTGTCAAAAGCGTTGGCCAGGTCCAATTTTATAGCCATTCCGGGATCACCCGTTTTGGAGTTGGATTGGATGGCCTCCTGAACCAAAAGGATATTATCACTAATTTTCCTGCCTGAGATAAAGCCTCCTTGATTTGGAGAGATAAGAGAGGGGATGATTTGTTTGAGCCTTAGAGACAACAGTTTGGAAAATATTTTGTATGACGCATTACATAGGGAGATGGGCCGAAATTTTTTGATGGTAGTGGGATTGCGTTCTTTCGGAATCAGATCCAACAAGGTGGAGTTGGTTGTGCCTCCCATATTACCTTTTTCCATCTAGGATATGAGACGCAGCAGGTCCTTCTTAATCAAATACCAAAAGTTTTCGTAAAAATGGATAGGGTAGCCGTCCGAGCGAGGGGCGTTGTCCGGGTGCAGGCTCCATATAGCAGTTTTGATCTCGGATTCCGAAATAGGGGATTCAAACCTGAGTCTTACCTCAATATTGATGAGGGAGGGGATATCAGAGACCATTTCCTCCATGAGGTGTTGGGAAACTTGCTCCTCGTCATTATACAGATGAGAAAAAAAGTCCTTACCTCAGCGCTGATGGCCGCTTGCCCTTGAATGAGAGTGTCTTCCTCAGCTTTGAGATCACTCATGGTGTTCCATTGTTGTCTGTCTCTGCATTGATTTTGGAAAAATTTAGTATTTTGATCCCCCCCTTGAAGCCATAGGATGCGTGATCGCAACCTCCATGCTTTAGCTTCTTGCCTTAAGATTTTCTACAGAGTCGTTTCCAGCTCTATCTCCTTGATGAAGTGATTCTTGGTAACCATGTTTGTTTCCATTTCAGCTTGGAGAGCCTCCATATCTTTTAAAAAAAATATATTTTTGCTGCACTGGCTCTTGGTAATGATTCTTGACCCACAATTTAAGAGCTTCCTTGACCTGTTTGAGCTTTTGCTCCCATGAGAATGCAGGAAATCCTAGGATAAAATAGCGCCAAGCATTATAAATAATGTCTCTAACCCCTTTGGACTCCATCCAAATCTGATTGAATTTGAAAGGGAGAGGGACTAGGTTTTCCTTTGGAGGAAAGAAGAGACTTATAGGTTTATGATCAGAGACCGCATCGCACAATATTTTGGTTTCCGGATAAGAGCTGATGAGATGTGTGCTGACCAAGAATCGATCCAATCTAGCTGCAATATGTCCTAGTCCTTTTCTTTTGTTGTTCCACGTATAGACACCATTTTTAGGTTTGATGTCTGTGAGATTCCATTGAGAGATCAAATCTTCCAGCCTCTCCCCAAACGGATCTCTTACCTTAGTACCTCCTCTGTGCTCATCTGTAGATATAGTTACATTAAAGTCTCCTGCTATATAGCAAGGAAGGAGCTTTTTGTCTTCACATTGCTCCTCGAGAGAGTTCCAGAACCTTTCCTTCTGAGCATTCAGGGTTGGGCCATACACATTCCCAATCCAATTTTTTTTTTTACTGTCTTTGTCTTCAAGTTTTATGACTAGCCAATTTCTATTTTCTATGGCCGTGATCATTTCATATTGATCAGAGTTCCACCAGCATAAGAGACCTCCTGAAGCTCCATTTGCACTTGTGGCTAGGCTTGTCCCTTTTGACCAAATGCTTTTGATTGTTTCTAAGCTGTCTTCAGATGTTTTTTTTGTCTCCTGGATGAGGATGATACATGCATATTCCATTGTTTTGAATCTCTTGATAACTTCTAATTTTTGATAACCTCCCAAACCTCTACAATTCCAGGAGACTACTTTCATTATTTCCTGAGTTGTTTAAGGGCCTTGTCTTTCTCCCTTTTTTCTTCTTCGACACTTAGAAGATATTTGATTGCTGGCACATTTTTGACTAGAAAATATAGATTAGACTGCTTTCCTGCTGCCTTCTCCCTAGCTGCCTCCTGTTCTCTGATGACTTTGTTGGATTTCCTTCCTTTTCTGGATAGCGGTTCCTGTTCTTTTTCCGAAGTATCTGATATTTCTTCCGAGCTTAATTTGGCCCTTGACCTTGTAACGGAGCCTTCAGAAATTGTTGCAGGGTCCTTCCTTTCCGTTGAACGCGCTGGCTCCTCATTCTGAACTTCATTTTCCTGGTGCTGCGGTGTTGGATCCGATGGATCGGGATCTTTTTGCTTCTCCATTTCCGAGATAGTTCCCTGATGTTATTCTTCTTGTGTTTCATCCTCCAAAGACTCATATCTATTTCCGGTGGTGTTCTTTTCCACATTGGTCTGTTGCTTTGCTACCTTGACTGTTTTTTTCCCACTGGCTACGTTCCAGCCTTCATTTACAGGGCTGTTAGAGATGGGTTTCTCCGGCTTCTTTGGACATGACTTGGCAAAATGCCCGTATTCATGACAATATTTTCATTTAAAAGTGATTTGCTCGTAGTCTATCGTCTGCAAATGAGTCCAACCATCAATGGAAAGGTTAATGGATTCCGGCAAGACTTTTTCAAGGTCAACTTCAACACAGATACAGGAATAGGAGAACATTGGGGCTTTTGGTTCAGATTTGTCAACATATTTCCCTAGGGTATTCCCTATTGCTCGGAAATCCTCATCATTCTAGCAGTGGAGAGGGAGGTGAGGAAGCTTAACCCATACTGGGACTACCTTTGGAATATCTTTTTCATGATTAAAAGATAGATCCCATTTGTTCAGATACATACCTCGTGGGCCCATAAAATAAGGCTCATTCCTGAAGATCAAGTCTCAGACCTCCTTTTTTTCAAAGATGAAGGAAAAATACCCTTTGCCATAAAAGATCTGCTGTACTTCCCCTTGGATTAGGGTTCTCCAGTTTTTGTTTAACCAAACCTCCACTAAGCGCGGGGATGGCCATAACCCAGTGAAAAGTCCGATGAGGCCTTTCTCTGAGAGGGTTCTGCTTTTCTCTTCGAAGCTGCAGAGCTAAGCTTCACTTCTGGGATATCAGTTCGTTTCACAAACAGAGAAGATGGGGCCGCGGCAGTCTCGACCAGAGGCAGGGAGGCCACGATATGCGGGAACCGGTCCTCAACAGATTCAGGGTCGGGTGGATCCATTTGTAGGACCACCGACCGGCAGGGAAAGCCCTCGAGCTAGGGTACGCGCTCGAACCACGTCACTTCTCTGCTCACGGGCACTTTCTAGAAGCTAGGGTTACAGCACCATTTAAAAAACAACTTCTACTTCCCTCCTCACCATTTAGTGTACATTGTATATATCTAAATATATTTTTTAAGAATATATATATATATGTTTGGATTGAAATTATGTGTTTTGTATCATTTGAAACACATCTGAAGAAATAAAATAAGATTGATGTAATCATATGCACATTTCACAATGTGTATATGTATTATGTATTTCAAGAACTAATTATTATAACACAAACACTAAGGTGTAATTTGATGAAGGCTCCCATTTCCCACTAGTTTCTCAAAAATTGTGTCTTGTAGATATGTGTTTTTCAATCAATATTTTTGGTACCATATTGATATTGGAATATAATTTTATTAAGTGTTTGCACTTTTCTTCACCATGTGATCAATAATTAAATACTCACATATAAAAAATTGTCCCTAAAGTATGAAATATGATCTCTTTATAATATACTTTCATAATATCTTCAATTTATGATTTAAATATTATGACATTTCTTCCTTCACAATGTTACTTCAAAATAAAGAAAAATTTGATAAATATGGTCATGTCTCTACCTAAGACTTTTTTTTCTTTAAAAAAATATACTTCAATAAGCATGCCTAGTTATTCAAAAGAATTTAGACTCTTGCTTTTACTATTTTTTTTTACCAAATGTTGATACAAATATTTTGGAATATGCTCTAACGAGAGAGCAACTATATGATGAATTATGACAATGTTAATATTTTCACCATCGTGTTAAAATTTATAGATGTGGAAGAAACTTTGAAGATATTTTACCATTGGCATCCATCCCATCAACATTTTAAAACTAATTATTTCCTCTTTAAATTCATTCGACATAGAGACACAATTTGGAATTAATGTCGTTATTTCATCCATAACAACAATTAGAAATAATGAAATAAAAAAGCAACATCAAACGAAAATATCGATAAATATATTCTACTATATTCCTCTATCCTTTCAGTCATTACACGATGTCAATCCCTGCAGGTTCCCTACATTAGAATGTTGCAAGAACTCTAGGCATATGAAAAGGTTCACTAGACTCTCATCTTTAGACATTTTATTGTGCGTATAAGCACCGAATAACCTTTGTAATCCCAAATCATAAAATGTATATCCGTGTCAAAAAAAAATTAATAACAAGATTTCTTGAATCTACACATGTTAGAATGTCAATGTCACATCAATTTATAATTTGACCTTTTCCTTTTTTATTGTTGCTCATATGTTTCTCATCTATGGTCTCTAATTTGTACACACACATAGATGTGTGGGTATCTCAATCATACCAATGTACATTCATTTAAATTAATTTTTTATTATTGATAGCCATAACATTTTTATCTCATAATTTAAAACCACATGGACCTCTAGCCTCTAAAACGAATATTTAAATCCATTCTAATAGTTTGTATCAATATCTTGTAGAGATGTACGATGGATTCATGATCGGCACATGATCTTAGAGGCCAAAAATCCTATCTATCTTGATGAAAATTCAAAAACACCTTCAGGTTTATGTTTTGCCACAAATCTCTTACCTTATGTCGATTTATTGTACTATATGCACAAATTAATTTATTCATAAAAATATCTATGATCCATTTGTTGCATTTAAAATTATGTAAATCTAATCATTTAAAAGAGGATCCCAAGAAATGTAATGCCCCATATTAATGTTAATTAATGTTTATTAGTAAGCACTTCTATTAAATTAAACTTATATTAATCCCCATATTAATGTTAATTAATGTTTATTAGTAAGTACTTTTATTAAATTAAAATTATACTAATCCCCATATTAATGTTAATTAATGTTTATTAGTAAGTACTTTAATTAAATTAAAAATATACTAATTATTTTACTGTCTTTTACCATTTGCATAAAACATTAAAATTGGTAATGTATGACATTTGGTTAGATTTTGTGACACATACAAGTCAATATAAATTCATAACACATGTCAAATACATCTAAACTGCACTACCCAAGATATAATAAAATAAACTAATTTAAGAAGGAAGGAGGTGGGGAAAGAGGTATAAGGAGGAGGAAGGAAGTATTTTTTTGGGGGGGGCGGTGGAGAAGGTTGGATTTTTGGGGAAAATTAGACTCTACATGGGGGGAATGGAGAGAAATAAAACTTGAGGAGGGTGACAACTCAAGGACGAGAATATCTGTAAATAACTGAGAAGATCAAGGATGAGAATATCTGTAAATAAATGAGAAGATAAAGAATGGAGAGGAAGCTACTCTCGGTATTATTGGTCTGTGGGCTCGGGGGCTAGGAAACCCATGATTTTCCTAGGGCCATCACATGATGAGAGCTGGTCGGCATGGTGGCACATCATTTTGTTGATTAAGGCTCGGACGGAAAGCTGGAAGAAGAAGGAGCCTACAAGGTTTACAGCAAATGTTGGATCTACCACAATCGTTGTTTCCAGGTATTTAAATTTCAGGTATGTAGATACTAAACTCATGCATGCTATTATGGTCTAATTTATGAAAAAATCATGAAGTTATCAACATGTACAGCTCAAAATTTTTACTTGAATATGTTTACAGTTCATACTTGTACTTACATATGTCTATAAAATTTATAGAACAGACCTGGATATAAATCTGTAATACAATCTAAAATGTTTTGATAGAGAACATTACAGAGAATTAGACACAGTGCTCTACCCGTTAGGCAGAGCACTACAGAGCACTACAATCAGAATATTAGAGAAAGAAGAATATGTTGTTAGACACAATGGCACACTGAGAGGGGGGGTGAATCAGTGGTCCAACACTATTTACAATTTCAACTTTCTTCAACTACTTAAACAAAGATCACCATGATTACATAAACATCAATCAATTACATAGAAACACAAACACTTCATAAGATGAATCTGTAAACTTTATTTCATTATATTCAAACAACTACAACCATGAGGCTTATCAGCTACAACTAAATCAGAAGCACCAACTTCTATTCCAACACCCTGCTTGGTTTTTCTTAGTTCCAACAAAGAAAATGTGTACAAGACCTAGCTTGTAACTACATAAGGATTCATGTCACATCACACTTCTCTTATTACTTGTCTTCTCAATCTGATTCTCCCTGTCAATTCATGTTCTACCCATCATCCACTCACCTTATCATCTCTTCTCATAATCTTGTCATAGTCATGTCTTCTAGTCTGCATCTATTTGCACAAGATTATGCTAGGTGCATTCAATTCATCAAGATTTTACCAAAATAGTTTTCTATGCTATTGTTCAAGCCAACCTATCATTTTATTCACTTCATAGACATCATCATCATATAGTAACTTACTTTATTTAATCCACCATTCCTCCACTAAGGCTACCTTAGTCATATGCCAAAAAATAATAGATAAAATATGTTGTACCGGCTACTGCAAACTGAGACAGTTTAGACATGAAATCGAATTAGGGAAGTCATTAGGTCAGCACTTTCATTTCATACCATCTTAAACTTAGGACTGTTTGTACTAAGGTGAAACCCCAATCACATTTCAAAACCAGACTATTTAGGATGAGAAGAATATTAGGTTATCCTTATTTAAAAGCAAGATCCAAAATAATTCAACACTTGTCAACCTTGAAAATCAGACTGTCAATTGAGATGAGGATTATTGTATGCTAAAGATGAGACCCCAATCTAGTGTAGAAATCCTCCAATACTATCCCAAATATTTGGGTTTGTTAATGACTGGTTCATTATACCCCAAAAGATAAAAAGAAAAAAACCATCAAAAGGATTCCTGTGTGATAGGTTCGGATCTGTTGTTGTCTACTCTTCAAGAAAGATAAAAAAAAACTTCAAAAGGATGCCTTTTGTAATTTCAGACTGTTTTGAACCTCTGTAATTTTGGATCCTCTGCAATATCATATTGTTTTGAACCTCTACAATTTCGAGACTATTTTTACCCTCTGCAATTTCAGGACTACTGCAAATTACCTCTGAATTCCCTCAGTCAAAATTGAATTTCATAGCTCTCACAATTCTGGTTTTTCAATGAAGTGTCACTGGGTATTTATACTGGTTTTCAATTATGATTTGGAGCCAACCTATCATAATATATATCTATATATATATATATATATCTATATATATATATATCTATATATATATATATATATATATATGAATTTAATTTAATTCCTTTTCCTTTAGCTGGCCCACTTGTCATAGTAATTTTTGTATTAAGAGATTCAAACCATAATTTAATCAACATCTAACATGCTAGCAAATGATTTAGTTCCTTTTGTTTTGGTTGTCCTTCATTCATGTCATCCTTAATAATATTTCTTCAATTGCCACACTAGCATTTCAAGTCAGGAGGAAGGCACAACAAGCATCCACAATGTAGGGATTTTGCAAATTTTATATTCACAACAATGTTGTCATTTGTCACTTAAATGATCCAAGGTGTAATTTATTTATGTCCGTCAACATGGAGTATCAAGAGCTTTAATATGTTCATTAAATCATCAACAGTATTCCACATGCAAGTCTTTATGGGCTTCAAGACTTATAATGACCGCCTCCAAGAACTCCAAAACCAAGATGTCATGCCAAATCTTTGTCCAATTCCATATTGTGTTTTTGAATTTCTAAAATATTTTTCCTTTTCTTGCCATCATCCTTGTCAAGATTGATTACCATGTGATCATCAAGCCTTTTCCATTTTCCATGTCATTTTCCGAAGGCCTTGTCCTTCATGTCCTTTGCTTTCCATTTTTTCATGTCATGATCACTTCAACCTTTGCCATTAATGTGTTGTTATCAATGACAACACCTTGACAAACTTGCTCATCAATCTTCCCCTTTTTCATTGATGGAAACATCTCCACAATTTCTCTCCCCCTTTGACATTAATGAAAAAGGGTCAACCACTTAGCCATTAAGAACTTCACAATGCCCAAAAAAGAAATTATATTCAAGAATACATCTTGAGATCATCATGAAATGTTTTCTCTACTTGGCATGAATAAATTTGTCAAGTCATGCTCCACTTGAGAGAATATTTTACTTGTTGATGAGATGCTCCCCCCTATCAAGTATCTTGCATAATTTCTTTTATAGAACTTAACCAAAAGGTCCACCAACACAATACAATTATACCCAAAAGTGGGTCATACCTTCAAGATTATTGTTCTATAAACATCATATTTATGAATCAGATTCTTAGCTAAAAAAAAAAATCCTTTTTACTTTTCAAACTCTTCATGAATGATAGCTAGCATTATCCTATCCTTTGACTAAGATATGTGTCTTCAAATTTCTTAAGTTTGTATCATCAAGGATTAACCTTGTGAAATTATTTAATCAATACTTCAACACTTCATTTTATTTCTTGTATACTGTTGTTGAGAACAATTCTTTACACCTAATCATATTAGAAAGACATAATATTGAATATATTTGTGCTTTTCGAATGGCTTCCTTTAAGGCGTGAATGTTCTCTTAACTTCATCACAAATGCTAAAATATGTGTCTACCTTCAACTTGTGTTTGCATTATTCAATATGGGATTTCTTTTGACACACCTTCTATGGCTATAGAGTATCTTCACAAATATGAGCTTGCTCTTTATCATAATATTCTTTGACATCATCATATATTATATGCATTGTGTATAAGTATGCAACATCATCATCATAGGAGATTATGCATCAAATATGCATCGTCTATCAATAGGCATGCATTCACTCAAACACTGTCAAAATTCATCACATTAGGAATACATCAGGTAAATTTGCATTGAATACAATTAAATGTCATCACTTTGAAACAGTTTTAGTAGAATTCAAGAATAATTCACACATCACGAATTCAAATTTGGGATGTCAAGCATCAAACATTCACACTGTGGCAGTGTTACTGTGTCATCATCTTCAGAAAATATGGAATGTAACAAAGTTTGTACTTTATATTCAAAAATATAACATATATATCACTCTGGATTGTCTTGACGGAGTGTTACATATATATTGTTGTTCATACTAATCATTTGTTAACCATCAATGTGTCTCTTCATACAAGACTTTGTAGTATTGTACCATCAGATGTTATTGCCACTTATTGACTGTCTTTGCTTGAGATAGTAAGGCCATGTAGTCTAGCACTTATATGTAAAGATAAAGGGAGCACACCTTAAATGTATTTTTGATGATTTGGCTTCCTTTACTGATATAAGGGTTTTAAAATGATCTTCAAGTATGGATTTGGAAACTTGCAGATATCACTTATACCAAGATTACTGTGACAAGGATAAATACTGTGATAATGTACAAGATTCACTTCAACAACCTTTTATGAATGAAATCAATAAATTCATAATGGTACACTTTTGTTAGTGTATGTCATATTTCTCCCCCTGAGCTCATGTCTACTAGATTTGACATGATTAGCTAACTACTCCCCCTAGAACCATGCCATCTCTGACCATGATCCTTGGACCTGTTACTAAGCTTGAAATAACCACTAATTTCCTATGATTTCATCCTACAAACTCCATGAACTCAACATGCATTAAGGTCATTGAAATATCTCAAGTTTGGCATGACATATTGTAACAACCTTCGTTGCACAAATTGACTTCAGTCATATCTAGAAAAACATTATTTTTCTTCCATACTTGGGAATGTCCTTGGTTGTGACCACTTGTCCTTTGAGCTTCAAATCCTCCTACATAACATTTGCTTCAAAGATTCATTGGTTCTCCTTGTTGATTTATATGATGGGCTCTTCATTGGTTGTATTCTTGGACTAGTACAAGTTTGTGCTTTATGACCAAATCCACTGCAATTGTAGCACCTCATAGTGTGGAAATTTGCGGCAACATGGCCAATATGGTTACAAGTCCAGCATCTCATTGTGTTTATTTGGAGTTCCAACACTTATTCTTCCATTGAATGAACAATCCATAGCCTTGTGACCAAAACCATCACATGAATAGCAATAACCATTGAAAGTACATTCATGCCTTGATGTTTGGTTCCATCTTGAAGATGAGTCTTTTCTGAACTTTCTCTGAGGAGTAAGACTAACTCTCTGATATCCTCCAAGTTTTCTGATGTCTTTTGCAGGTATGTGAGGAGCAGCTTGGATTTCATATTTGGAGAGTGAGGGACATGCTTCATACTTGCTAGGTGTCCATGTGTCTACTACGGAATTTGCTTTTTTTGAGTTGTATCCATGGCCAGATTTATCAAAAGGTTATCTATGGCGGTCCAAGATCTCGTCTAAGATTATTGAGTTGTTCCTGAACTTCACACGTGCATTGTATTTTTCACTTGTCTTTCTGAGGCCAACTGCTTCCATCTCAATCTTTTTACATTGCTCCTCTTTCTCATCCAATTTGTCCTTCAAGACTTCCTCTATCCTTTTGGCTTCTTCTACCTGAGTCTTCGGCTCAACCTCTTCCTTTCTTGTTTATTCAAGTTCTTCACCAAAATATTCTTGTTCTCATGTTTGACTGAGCAATTTAGTCTTTAGTCTTTCAACTCCATCTTCTTTGTCTTTCAGCTCATCCTATAAAATTGTCTTCTTGTGATTGAGTTTCTTGAAGATATCCATAGAATTTTCATGGTACTTATCAAAGGACCCCAAAATATTTCTTTTAAGTCTCAAATTGTATTTGAGGTCAATATCTGCTATAAGTTATGTTAGGTCAATATCTTCTACAAGTTATGTTAGGGAATATTTCTTTGCTTCTTCAAGATCATCTTCAAGGTTATCACACTCATGGCTACTATAATCAGAAGTATTCTTTCCTTCACTGGTGTCTGATGGGTGCTCCTCCCTTTCTTCATGCTTTTCTTCTTCAGTAGACTTGACTTCTGCTTCAATATTTGTATCTTGGTTTCTTTCTTTATACTCACTTTCCATCTTGAACCAAAGGTCTTTGGTTGAAGTGTGTTCTCCTACACTCTCTTTGACAGAGATTGAGAGTCCATCCATAAGAAACTTCAATGCAATGGTGTTATCCTTCATGGAATCCTTCTGTGCAGCTCACTTTGTCTTCTTGTTGGACTGAGCAGGTGGATTGACCACAATCTCCCATACACAAAATTTCTTCACTTAAGCGTTCATCTTACTTCTCCATCCAAAGTAATTGGTCACATCAAGTACTAGAACTTCAACATTGTTGGTGGACTCTGTCTTTGCATACATTGTGTGTCCATTGATCTCCTTCAAGCTAGTTAGGCTTGTGTTGAAGGCCCTCTCTAATACCAATTGTTAGACAGAATGGCACACTAAGAGATAGGGTGAATCAGTGGGCCAACATTATTTACAATTTCAACTTTCTTCAACTACTTATACAAAGATCATCATAAGTACATCAACATCAATCAATTACATAGACAACATAAACACTTCATAAGATGAATTTGTAAACTTTATGATATTAGATTCAAACGGTTGTACTGTGAGTCCTATCTGCTACAACTAAATCAGAAGGACTAACTTCTATGCCAAAACTGTGCTTGTTTTTTCTTAGTTCCAACTAAGAAAATGTGTACAAGACTGAGCTTGTAATTACATAAGGATTCTTGTCACATCACACTTATCTTATCACTTGTCTTGTCAATCTAATTCCCCCTGTCAATTCATCTTCTACACATGAGCATGTCACCTTGTCATCTCTACTCATAAACTTGTCTTAGTCATGTCTTCTAGTTTGCAGTTGTTTGTGCAAGAGTCTGCTAGGTGCATTCAAGTCATCAAGGGTTTACAAAAATATTTTTCTATGCTACTATTCAGGCCAACCTATCATGGTATTCACTTCATAGACATCATCATCATATATTAACTTACTTTATTTAATCCATCATTCCTCCCGTGAGGATACCTTAGTCATATGCCCAAAAATCATAGATAAAATATTTTGTACCAGCTGCTGTAAACTCGGACAGTTTAGACAAGAACTCGGATTAGGGAAGCCAATAGGTCAACACTTTCATTTCATACCATATTAAACTTGGGATTGTTTGTACTGAGGTGAAACCCAAATAACATTTCAAAACGATATTGTTAGGCTGAGAAGAATATCAAGGTGTCCTTCTTTAAAAGCAAGATCCAAAATAATTCAACACTTGTCAACCTTAAAACTCACACTGTCAATTGAGATGAGGATTGTTGTGTGCTAAAGATGACACCCCAATTTAGTGTAGAAACCCTCCAATACTATCCCAAAGATTCGGGTCTGTTCATGACTGGTTCATTATACCCCAAAAGATAAAAAGACAAAATTCATCAAAAGGATGCCTGTGTGATAGGTTCGGATCTGTTGATGTTTATTCCTGAAGAAAGATAAAAATATTCAAAAGGATGCCTGCTCTAATTTCGAAATGTTTTGAAACTCTGTAATTTTGGATCCTCTGTAATTTCGGACTGTTTTGAACCTCTACAATTTTGGGATTGTTTTTACCCTCTGCAATTTCGGGACTGTTGTAAATTACCTTCGAATTTCCTTAGTCAAAATCGAATCTGAGAGCTCTCACAATCTGGTTTTTGAATGAAATGTCACTAGGTATTTATACTGGTTTTCAATTATCATTTGGAGCTGACCTATTATAAAAAAATATTTTTATTTTTATTTATTTTTGAATTTAATTTAGTTCATTTTCTTAAATCTCGCCAACTTGTCATAGTAATTTTTGTATTAAGAGATTCAAACCATAATTTAATCATGTGCTAGCAGATGACTTAGTACCTTTTGTGTTGGTTGTCCTTCATTCACATCATCCTTAAGAAGATTTCTTCAATTTCCACACTATCATTTCATGTCATGAGGAAGGGGTAGCAAGCATCCACAATGTAGGGATTTTGCAACTTTTATATTCACAACAATGTTGTGGTGTCTCACTTAAATGATCCAAGGTGTAATGTATTTATGTCCATCAAAGTGGAGTATCAAGAGCTTTAATATTTTCATTAAATCATCAGCAGTATTCCACATGCAAGTCTTTATGGGCTTCAAATATTATAATGACCACCTCCAAGGGATCCAAAACCAAGATGCCATGCCAAATATTTGTCCAATACGATATCATGCTTTTGTCTTTGTCAAATCTTCTTCCTTTGCTTGCCATAATTCTTGTCAAGCTTGCTTACCATGTCATCATCAAGCCTTTTCCCTTTGCCATGTCTTTTTTCCAAGGCCTTGTCCTTCATGTCCTTTGTTTTCCATGGTTTTCATGTTATCACTTCAACCTTTGTCATTAATGTGTTGTTATCAATAACAACACCTTGACAACCTTGCTCATCAGATGTAATTTATCAAAGCAAGATTCGAGCTAGCCAAAGATATACAACATAAGACATGTATTTTGGTTTTGGGTTCTGATTATTTAGTTGCATATGCCATGACGTTTAATTCCATAATAACTGTAAGATTTTCGAGTTGTGATGTAATATGATGTGATGAAAAAGTATTTGATGTAACGGAAAGTATTGTTGGGCCCCTCAAATTTTTTGTGTTGTGGACCTATGCTTATTTTTGTCTAGTGTCATCATATGCTTGAATCAATAATGTATTTGATTAAGTAATGTTGTGATATACTTGGATGAATGATGTTGGGATGGATATTATTGCAACATGAGTAACAAGAACCCCTCAACAGTATCCTTACAATTTACCATTCCCTATCTCATGTTGTTCTTGGTTGTGCTTTAAGTGAGACCTTTTGCTTAAGGGGATTGAAAATTCCATCACATTAACCCCTCAACCCTATCCATACAGTTTACCATCTCTCATGTTGGTCTTGTTTGTGCTTTAGGTGAGAACTTTTGCTTAAGGGGATTGAAAATTCCATCACATTAGACTATGTAACTACGCCCTTTTTCTCAGCCATGCATAAGTACCCAGTCCTTCATGTCAACAAAGTGTTAAGAGGTAAATGCCAACACCTATAAGAGGCTTACAAGCCCTAAAAGTTCAATCATTATTCCCATACATCCCAAGAGATAATCTTTGCTAACCTTGTATTGTAATATAAGGATTCACTTAAAGTGATGATTTTGACAATAAGTAAAATATATTTGTATTTTAAATTGGTAAAATTTTTGGGGAGAAATTTAAACCAGTGCTAATTTTTTACTTTTTTTTCAAAAATAGATTGGTCAATTTCTATATTTTTATAAATTGAGTCTCCCTAATTTCATAGCATAAAAATTTCTACTTTAAAAATCAGCAAAATTAAAAACTATATAAAATACTTGGAAATTTGAATCTTTTAAATATTTTTAAAAGTCCACAAAATTGAGAATAATAACAAAATGGATATAAATAAAATAAATATGAATTGCATGCATTGCATGCATTGCTGCACACAGTTGGCTATTGGATTAAGGGATATTACGACGACACCATTATTGAATTTGCCGAGTACTGTGTTACGGGATTATGGCGTCCGTGGAGCACGATTTATTACAGCAACGACATTCTATTGAATACTCTGTGACAGGACTCTTGCGTTCACTGGAGCTCCATTTTACTCTGTCGAACGTTTGTAACATTGATGTTCACAGTTAATTCAAATACTATAATGTCAAGCAATGAGCATATTATGAATAAAATTGGACAATAGAAGTAAGTTCTAAATTTTTTTGAAAGATTTATTTTAAAAAGATCTATCATAAATTTATCTTAAAAATGATTTATTAACAGTTTTAAAGGATCAAATCTTTTCAAGTGTAAATTTTTTTTTTAAAGTGCAAATGTTGAGAAAATTTGAACTGAATGTTTATGGTTTTAATTTGTAATCTTATATATATGGTTCTAAATTGAGCCAATATGTTTTTTTAAAACATTTTATTATTTTTTATAAAAGACATCTGTTGAGAGCACCCAAGGACTGACACATCTCTCCCTAATGGACTATAGAATGCCCATCTTCCACTCTATCTAATTTAAGTAGACATGTTATTTTTATAATATTTTTTATTTTTTATAATAATTTGTTTAAATAATGAGTCTAGTGAGCCTTCTTGAAAATCAAATATTTGTGAATAAATTTTATATAGATCCATCTAAAAGAGGATCCATTAAGAATCTCATATTTCCACATGCAAAAGTTTTTCAAGGGGAAATGTTGAGAAAGTGTGTAATGCAATGTTTATAGGTTTAATTTATCTAATTTGTGTAGTTTTATATATATGCAGTTCTAAATAGTTTAAATTTAATTTGAGCCACATGTTATTTTTAATAATATTTAATTTTTTTTATAAATGACACTTGTGAGCTTTAAGATGAGCACTGAAGGAGTTACATATCTCTTTTACATCCCTCCTTAGTAGAATGAAAACAACAAAATCTGCTGTAAGTTGGGTTTTTCTTTTTTTACATCTAAAGAAAGAAAAGAAACGGTGCTCAATAACAAATAGCATAGAAGATTCAATCCTTGAACAAGATACATAGATTTCTAATGAACAAGTTGAATATATTTTTGATGGACACAACACAGTAACCACACAAGAAATTGCATGACACATTTGAGGTGCCCTGTACATGGGACTTTTCCCCACCTCCTCAATGTCAATAATAAATAGAAGTGATCGAAGCTGCATAGATTTTTGATGAACAAGTTGAATATATTTCTGATGGAGACAACACAGTAACCACACAAGGAATTGCATGACACTTTTGAGGTGCCCTGCACATGGGACTTTTCCCCACCTCCTCAATGTCAATAATAAAATGAAGTGATCGAAGTTGCATAGATTTCTGATCAACAAGTTGAATATATTTCTGATGGACACAACACAGTAACCACACAAGGAATTGCATGACACTTTTGAGGTGCCCTGCACATGGGACTTTTCCCCACCTCCTCAATGTCAATAATAAATAGAAGTGATCGAATCTTTGGACATGTGGTCATTGATTAGTTTCAATAACTACACATGACCAAACACTGGTACAATTTATGGTAGGGACTTGTTGCATATTTGCAACTTCCCTGGTTTGATATCATGAATGATTGAAATCCTATTACATTAATCAACAAGCAATAACGAAATGAGTTCCAAACATTATACCTGTGAGAAAGTTTTGGCTTATAACGGAACTATATGCCGGTGAATAATCAAACCTGCTGCGTGGATTTGTAATGAAATTAGTAACAATGATCTGCATATGTAAGCTTTGCGGCATTAATAGTCGAGGTCTGACGATCACTCATTCACTGCACCTTTTGTTATGGAGTACCTGGTGGACATTTCGGAGCATTGTGGTCACAGTGAGGTCCTGCAAGGGAAGAATATAAATTGCTGCTTTTAACTGGAGCTTGCTGCTTTGGAACATGCTGGTAGGGATGACCATTTGAAAGTAGTTGCCATAAAGCTAAACGTCGAGCTACTACCGTGGCATCAACGGTGGAGAGAATATGAACGCTTTTATCCCTAATCACCCACCAACTCCTGCTTGTGGCACAGACTTCTTTAAACAACGACGTCGTCAAAGTAGGGTGAGAGAAACAACTAGAAGAACAGACATATTGGTTTCCGTTTTCATGGCCAGCTGCACAATTATTTTTCTTTTATGCTTTAAACGGGATATAGACCGAATGATAACTTTTATGGCTCTAGGATATCAGCCGACCCTAACTGTTGGAGATAATGAAAGTTGTTTGCACTTGCAGAGGAACTATTCCATGCATGCAGTCGTTGGAAGAGTCTTAATGGCACAAACATTTGAAACTGTACTGTTTCTAATTATAAGATCTGACACCATCATCTGTATATAAGATAGGTGAAAGGGCAGAGAAGACTAGGGTTAGGGTTTCTTGGGCGTTTCGGAATGGTTGCTACGAAAACCTCCGATTCCTATCAAGAAGTTGTTGGTTGACTGCGGTGAGTTGCTATGAAGCTGATCAGAAGCAAACATGCGATTCTGTTGAGATGTTTTGAATAAGTTGATGCACTATTTTAATAATTAGTAGGGATGTAAGAAAGCTCTTGGAAGGTGCCCGGTCGGGCTGTCGGCCACTTCTTTTTGGACTGGTTTTCTACAATAAATTTCCTTTGAATTACCTGTGGCTTCGAATGCTAGTGCTTTAGCTAGAGTTGTGTATGCTTTAAACGGGATATAGACCGAATGATAACTTTTATGGCTCCAGGATATCAGCGAACCCTAACTGTTGGAGATAATGAAAGTTGTTTGCACTTGCAGAGGAACTATTCCATGCATGCAGTCGTTGGAAGAGTCTTAATGGCACAAACATTTGAAACTGTACTGTTTCTAATTATAAGATCTGACACCATCATCTGTATATAAGATAGGTGAAAGGGCAGAGAAGACTAGGGTTAGGGTTTCTTGGGCGTTTCGGAATGGTTGCTACGAAAACCTCCGATTCCTATCAAGAAGTTGTTGGTTGACTGCGGTGAGTTGCTATGAAGCTGATCAGAAGCAAACATGCGATTCTGTTGAGATGTTTTGAATAAGTTGATGCACTATTTTAATAATTAGTAGGGATGTAAGAAAGCTCTTGGAAGGTGCCCGGTCGGGCTGTCGGCCACTTCTTTTTGGACTGGTTTTCTACAATAAATTTCCTTTGAATTACCTGTGGCTTCGAATGCTAGTGCTTTAGCTAGAGTTGTGTATGCTTTAAACGGGATATAGACCGAATGATAACTTTTATGGCTCCAGGATATCAGCGAACCCTAACTGTTGGAGATAATGAAAGTTGTTTGCACTTGCAGAGGAACTATTCCATGCATGCAGTCGTTGGAAGAGTCTTAATGGCACAAACATTTGAAACTGTACTGTTTCTAATTATAAGATCTGACACCATAATCTGTATATAGGATAGGTGAAAGGGCAGAGAAGACTAGGGTTAGGGTTTCTTGGGCGTTTCGGAATGGTTGCTACGAAAACCTCCGATTCCTATCAAGAAGTTGTTGGTTGACTGCGTTGAGTTGCTATGAAGCTGATTAGAAGCAAACATGCGATTCTGTTGAGATGTTTTGAATAAGTGGATGCACTATTTTAATAATTAGTAGGGATGTAAGAAAGCTCTTGGAAGGTGCCCAGTTGGGCTGTTGGCCACTTCTTTTTGGACTGGTTTTCTACCATAAATTTCCTTTGAATCACCTGTGGCTTCGAATGCTAGTGCTTTAGCTAGAGTTGTGTTCACGAGAAAGTTGACTGCGAATTAATGGGTGATAATTAAGTAGTTAAAATGGAAGGAGAGGTTAAGGCACAGTGGGATTTCCTTTTCTAATTCCTATACGTTAAGCGACGTTTGACGCGGCGGTCTCTCAGATACGTTACCTTGAGTTTCCAAGTTATTCACATACTTTGGCTTTTTCCCAATTTAATTCGTCGAAAATCTTACAAGTCAATGCGCCATGAGAAGTTTTATTTCATAAAATTTCATACGAAGTCAATGCGCCATATTTAATGTTTGTGGGATGGTTTTTGTGCAGGAATATGTAAAATTATATATTGTATATATGCTTATGCAATATAGGTTGGGTGTTAATGATAATAATTGTTTACACTAAGATTTTTTATATTTTTATTTTAATTTATTTTTTTTAAATTCATAAATAATACTAAAAATATGAAAAACTTTATTATACTAAGTATATATACATCCATGTAATTTCGTATTCAACTTTTAAAATATGGAAAACTTTATTATACTAATAAAAAGTATATATACATCCATGTAATTTCTTATTCAACTAACAAACTTCGATAGTGAGTTAATTCTTATGTGACCATAGTGAGTTAATTCTTATGTGACCATATGATCCATGCAATTTCTTATTCAACTTTCAAATTTTGTTTCAAATTTTGATACTGAGTTAATTCTTGTATGAACATCAATTTTTTTTGGTATATGTTTAATTCGTTAAAAACATTGATAATGTGAACATAATATATTTTTGTGTAATTTTATTTGAAATATTATATATTTTTGTGCAATTTTATTTCAACTATTGTAATATATTTTTGTGCAGATGAATTATTCAAAGACTATGAATGAAAGTCTTTCAGATTCTTTGTACAATTAACTAAAGTATAAATAACTAAATTCAATGTAGAGAACGCCGTGTAGTTGGGGAAATTGGTCTTCAAAACGACATGCATGAATAACCACATTCGAAAAGAGCTGTCAAGGTTGCACATAGTAAGAAGCTTTGGTAAATTTGAAGAGGTCGCATCATCGTTAATGGGAATTACAATAATGGTCATGCATGAGAGATTTACTTGTTATAACGGAAGCTAAAATTTGTAACTGTCATGCATGAGATATTGATATTGACTTGTTTTATATATATATATATATATATATATAAACACATAATGCTATATATATATTGACTTGTAACAAATATATATATATATATAAAAACACATAATGCCAAATCCATAAACCAGAAAAATAAGTTGTTGTTAAACTCGAGAAATGTCAACTCCTATCTTTCTCAAAAATTGGTTTTCATCTTTACCAAAAATATCCACCTTGAAAACAATTTACCTGATACCTTGCTCTTGGTTTTTCATCACATTCTTTGGAAGCTAGCAAGAGAAGCTATGCGCCATTGCAACTTCTCTAACGTGACTGGTTTCGTGAACATAACTCCTCGATTCTTTCGAGTGTGGATTTTTTCAAGAAGTAGGTCCTCACTTTCATCAATAACCTACCTTAAAAAATGATACTTTACAGAAATGTTTTTTGTTTAAGTGTGCTAAACTAGATTTTTATCCAAATGAATAGCACTTTGACTATCACATAAAACTTTTACCTTACTCTATATCCTTCCAAACTCAGTAACCAAACCTTTCAATCAGATTTTCTCTTTGCAAGCATGTGAGGAAAATACATATTCTACGTCTGTAGTGGATAAAGAAAAAACATCATGTAGCTTTGACATCTAAGAGTAAAGCCATAACCTGAAGTGGATCTACTCGTGTCCAAGTCACCTGCAAAATCTGAATCAACATAGCTACAAACTTCATCACTTGAACTGTCAAAGGTGATACAATAATTGTTTGTACCTCTAAGGTACCTAAGTACCCATTTCACTACTGCCCAATGCTCTTTTCCTGGATTTTCCATGTATCTACTAACAATACCAACCGCATGTGAAATTTATGGTCTAGTTTAGACCATCAAATACATAAGACTTCCTACTACATTAACATATGGTACATGAGACATATATACTTCTTTTCTTCATCATTACTAGGATACAAACCCGAAGAAAGCTTATAATGAGAAGACAAAGGGATGTTAACTCAAGTTTCACCTTAATCATACCGAATCTCTGAAGTATTTTTCTGCATACTTCTCTTGCGATAACCACAACTTACCATTTTTTCTATCTCTATGTATCTTCATGCCTAAAAATAGTTTTGTTACTCCTAGATCCTTCATATTGAACGTTCTATCCAGCTAAGTCTTCAACCTGTTGATATCAACCATGAGTCTTTCTTACAATGAGCATATCATCAACATGTAACACAAAGATAATGAACATGCCATTTTTCGACATTTTAAAGTAAACACAATGATCATACTTACTTCTGGTAAAATTTTGGCTCACCATGAAGGAGTCAAACTTTTTGTACCACTGCCTAGGAGACTGCTACAAGCCATACAATGACTTACTGAGCTTGCAAACCAATCTGCCTTTCTGATTTTGAATAAATCATTCTAGTTGTTCCATGTAAATGTCCTCATATAAATCTCCATGTAGAAATGCAGTTTTAACATATAGCTTCCTAACTCAAGATCAAGTAAATCAACCAGTGCTAGCACTAACCAAATAGAAACAAGCTTAACAACTAGTGGAAATATTTCATGGAAATCAATACCTTCCTTCTGAGAGTACCCATTTTCTGCTGATCGTTATTTCTAGTTTGCAACCTTCTCATCAACAGCTTTCTTCATCTTGTAGATGCACTTGCAACCAACAAATTTTATGTCCTTTAGAACTTCCACTAGGTCCCATGTTTTATTCTTTTCAAAGGAATCCATTTCTTCTTTCATTGTTAATTTGCACTTAGAACTTTCAAACACCTTCATTGCTTCCTGATAACAACTAGGTTCCTCATCATTAGTAATCAAAGCAACAAATGTAACAAAATCATTATACATTTTTGGAAAAGTTTTGACTTGTGTAGACTTCCTCAAAGATGGCTATGACAATTCATCAATTTCTTGGAAATTTTTTATCTCTACATCTTCTTCTTCGGGAGGTTCTTCATGAGCATCTTCATGAACATATTCATGATCCTCCTCTCTTATTGATGACCGAGTCTGCAACTGAATTTTTTGAATCTGTGGTTCTTCTTCCTATTTCATTTCACCATCTTCTAAATATGACTTCATGAGTGACATTTCATTAAATACAACATTTTTGTATATGATGATTTTGTGGGAAGTAGGATTCAACAATTTGTATCCTTTAACACCGTCACCATATCCAACAAAGACATACTTCTTTGATTTCAAATCTAACTTAGAACGCTGGTTGTTTGGAACTAGAGCATAAGCATCATAACCAAAAATTTTAAGATTCGAATAATCACAAGGGTGTCCTCTCCATACCTCTTCAGGAATATTACAATATGTTGCAGTTGATGGTTATCGATTTACTAGATAGCATGATGTAAGAACTTCCTCTGTGCACAATTCCTGTTGCAACTTGGCATTAGTGAGCATACACCTTTCTCACTCTGGCAGAGTCTTGTTCATGTGTTCAACAATATCGTTTTGTTGTGGACTATAGACCATGTTTTATGACTCTTGATCCCAACTTCTTTGTAATAATTCTCCAACTCCATAGATGTGAACTCACCTCCATTATCAGTCCTTAAGCACTTGATTTTCCTACTTATGATATTTTCAAACAAATCCCTAAATTGCTTAAATACATTGAACACGTCATCTTTTCTCTTTAATAAATAGATCCAAACCTTCCTAGAATAATCATCTATAAATGTCACAAAGTATGAAGATCCTCCATAGGAAACTGTAGGGGATGGACCCCAAACATCAGAGTGAAAGTAATACAGGATACATTTTCTAACATATATTCCTTCTTTAAACTTCTATGTAGCATGTTTACCAAACACACATTGCTCGAAGAAATCAAAATTCAGAAAATTCATACTTGGGAGTAACTTATGATCCATAAGTAGCTTCAGCCCTTTCTCACTCATATGTCCCAAGCACTGGTGCCATAGGAAAATAGGGTCACTTGTAGCTTCACACTGTACAACCACTACTTGATTTACATCATAACTCCCTTCTAGCTTCTACAAGTTCCTGATCCCTTAGACACTTTCATAACTGCACCTTGAACTGCAAAGATGTAACTAGCATCATCCAAAACTCCCATAGATATCATATTCTTTCTTAGTTCAAGAACATGCCTCACCTCAATCAATGTTTCATAGTGCCATCATGCATCATGATTTTGATGCATCCAATTCCAAGAATTTTACAGAAAATATCATTTCACATATAAAAAACCCCTTCATCAATTTGTTGATACGATGAAAACCAACTTCTATCAAGACACATATGGTGAGAGGCGCCCAAATCCAATAGTCAATTATTATGATGTTGATGGACATTGGAAATAAGCAGTACCTCATCAACCATTTCTAGACTTACTTATGCTACATTTGCTTCCTTCGTGCAATGATCTTGGGATTAATCCTCCTTAGGTCTTTTCTCTTCCAACAATGTTTCATTAGATGACCTGATTTCTTGCAAAACCAACATCTGAGCTTCACCTTCTTTGCTTTTGACTTTGACCTAAATGTATGTCTTGAACTTTTCTCTTCTTCACTTAATAGACCTATAATTGTTATATTATTGTTGATGAAGATGTTTTTTTCTTGTTCTTTCTAAGCTTCTCTTCTAATAACAAGACTCCAACAATAGTTCCATAACCAAAAAATTCAAGATTACTGAATGACATAGAGGTAATAATATGACCCCATGAATGTGACAGTGTACACACCAAGGTTATTTCCTTCTCTTCATCATCAAGCTTCATATCCACACTAGTTAACTAATAGAACAAATCACTAAATGTATTTAGATGATCATGGATATTTGTACCATCACTCATTCTCAGGGTATATAGCTTCCTCTTCAGAAAGATAGGGTATATAGCTACCTCTTCACAAAGATCTTGTTGGTGAGGGACGTGGTCTTATACACGATTTCCAATTTAACCTATAAGCATGATCTTGAATCTTCTTCAACAATGTTAAACAAGACATCATCTTCTTAAAACAACTGGATGGTGTTGAGGGCTCTCCAATCCAGATCCTCTGAGTCTTCATTCGACGTGTCCATTTACCTTTTTTATTTTCCCAGTTTTTTCTGCGAAAATGAGAACGAAACGAATTTGGATGATCTGTGGGAGAACACATGCACGCCTTCCATGAACAAGCAGTAGCAGGGATTGCTTTCCCGGGGGCACCTGTGGGTCGAACTGGTAAAGTTTTGCACGGTGAAATAGATCTGGAAAAGGATGCTAAATCAGCAGATTCAAGTTAAACAAAAGAGGAAATTGAATTGGCTTGAGTGGGGTTTTCTGAAAGGTAGCAAAATTGAGACAAATTTAAGGATCTGACACTTTCACTCCATGATGGTAAATTCAAGGACTAAGAGTTCGGCTTGAGTTAAGCTTGTTGGATGCTTGACTCTTTTTCATGTTTTTGAGTCCATATACATTTCTTTCTTAACATTTGTATAAGAAGAACCATTTCACTAACTTTTTGCAATACATTTAACTTTTGCTAGTAACTTAATTGATTGGAGAGATTTATACACTTAAGATTTGTAAAATCTCAAAAATGTGTATTTGTTAACATTTATACACTCAAGCTCGCAACACATTTTTTCTTCATAACTTTGATACTCTTAATGTTTTTGTTCACATTGGAAAATCGTATACTCCATAAACACACCATATAAATTTGAATCAGAAATCAATGGAATGAATGAACTTACAGGGTTTTGAAATATTTCTTTGAAGCGCATGTTTAGGTGTTTCCTTGTGCTCAACAATAAAATAAATCTATAAGTTTGAGAAAACCATAGTTGCATAATCCGACAATATTGGTATAGTCGTTCTTATTTATTAATGTATAATTAAGTTTTTAAAACTAATTGAAAAAACAAATATTAATTATTTAAACAATATAAAATAGAAAAATTATTTAATTCGGTACTTTGTTATTAAAATAATTAATAATAATTAGTTGTGTTTTTTTTAGGTCTCTCATGATTGCCATATCTCAAGTTGTTGGAAATTTATATTTTTTTATTTTAAATATATATTTAGTTTTATTATATAAATTTGTATGTACATTAATAATATATTTGTGATATTTGATTAAAAGTATGATGTATAAAGAGTATATTTGTGATATTTAATTAAAAATATGATGGATAAAGAGTTCACTTGTTGGAATTTTATATTTTTGGTTTTTAATACTTATTATATATTTTTGTTTATTTATATATGTTTTTATTTTTATTATATAATTGTCTATGTATATTTATGGATTATTTGTGAATATTATGCATAAAAAATTTATTTGTGAATTTTTGTGAATATTTGTATTTGTAGCATATTTGTGTCATGTAAATGTTTCTCATTGTCATCAAGCTTGGGCAGAGTATTAATAACACCAATACATAACTCATTAAGGTGTTTGTTGTTGGATCGTGGCCTCTTGAGAGAAGAGAATAGATGATTGTGATAAACTGCTAATGCATAACAAACTAGATATAAATATAAATAAATGAATAAATAAAGAAAATAAAATAAGGCATGCATGCAATGCACACAACTAGGTTATTGATTAAGGAATATTAAAACGGCACCATTATTAAATTTTTCGAGTACTTTGTTACCGGATTATGATGTCTATGGAGCTTGATTAATTACAACAACCACATGTTGTTGAATATTGTTTGGCAAGACTCTTGCGTTAAGTGGAGTTGCATGTTGCTTTGTCAAAAGTTCATAATGTTGAGTTGCATGTTGCTTTCTCAAAAGTTCGTAATGTTGATATACAGATTCAATTCAATGACAATTATGTCAACTAATGAGCATATTGTGAATGAAGTATGACAATATCAGTTAAAAAATCATAGTGGAGTGTTTGTGACAAGTGACAAGCACCAAACCGTACTGTATGTTAGGTTTTGCATTTTTTAAGAAGACCAACACACTCCTTTTAGTGAGACATCGAAAGAAAGTGAGTGTTATCTCAGCAACAGATAGCATAATAGATTCAATCCTTGAAAAAGTTCCATTAGTTTTTATGGACGATAACACAGTAACGACACACAAACATTTTGTGTGACACTGTTGAGATGTCCCACGTGGCACTTTTCCACACCTCCTCAATAGAAGAAGAATAAGAAATTATTTTAATGTCTGCGAGGCTAAAAATTGCCTATGGGACAGATTGTCTTGCTTGTTGATTTTGCATTTCCACCCTTTTCACGTTCAGCTTGATGATGAGCTCCCCCAATTTCAACACGGTCCCTTCATTGAATAAATCAACCCAAGAACTAGTTGTCAAGATATTCACATAACTTTCTCTGTTGTCCTTGAAGGCCTCGCACTCTAAAATGAAATGCTTTTTTGTTTACACTTTTTTGGAGGTGCAAAAAGTACACACTCTTTCTTCCCAAGCTTCATTTGGTCTTTTCCAGTGTCCAGTTTCACAACACAATTGGTGGGAATTGGATTTTAGCTGAGCAATAAGCATTTTGGCCCTCCATGATATATTATCCCCTATATAATATTTTTGATGATGGTTGTAGGTGGGATTAAACTCTTCAATATAGTACTTTTTATTTCTCCCCATCCCTTTGCCCCAAATTTGCTTGTGGAACTTGTCGATAACAAAGGCCTTTATCTCTTTACTGTTTGTAGGATATGTGTTAAGGTAAATATCCCATTTTTCTAAGCCAATTGTTGTTTTGCCGCATCCAAGTCTTCTTTCTTTTGCATAATATGTCATTCAAGACCATCTTAGGCCATTTGTCGTCTTCCATTTTCTCAATATTTTTTGGATATATTATGAGTCTCACCATAGCAATTGCTTTAATGGGGGATGCCCCCACTTCACTAAGCAGGATATCATAAGGGGATGAGCTTTTAATTTTGAACTTGTTGATAATCAAGCATTTTTTAATCTTCTCAATTTGTTTCCACTATAATTCGGAGGTATTGTTGGCCCACAATTCACACCCATAGATAACAATAGGGATCACTAACAACCCAAAAAGAGTTTGTGTAGTCTTCCAATCCCATATCTCTGCTTCTCTGCATCTATTTTGAAAGGCGTATAATGCTTTCCAACCTCCCAAATTTATTTTTTTCCTGCAACCTTCCCAACTTAATTTTTTATTGAAGTCAACCCTAAGATATTTGTAATCTACCACTTCTTCAAGAGTGTTTCCTTCAAAGTAGAACTTATGTTGGTTATGTTTTATCTTGCTAGAGAAGACTACTACTTTTGTCTTGCTAGTATTAACTTGCATCCCTACATCTCTACAAAAGTGCTCAAGAGAAAGTAAGTGCTTTTAGAAATCAAAATAAGGTCATCTCCATACAAAAAAATCCTTATCACAATCTTTCCCAATAGAGCACCTTCCCCGTCCTGTAAGTTTAACCACTCTTCAAGTTTGTCAATATATAAGCCAAACAAGGTAGGGGAAAATGGGCACCCCTGCTTGACCCCAATATCGCTCCTGAAACTTTCAGAGATACTAGATGACATTCTGATTTTGACTTTAATTTCCTCGTATAATCTATGGACAGCTACTCTAATATGTATAGGAACCCCAAGTTCTTTCATTCTGTGTGAGAGCTTGTCCCTAGGGATTGTGTCAAAGGATTTTTTGAAATCAACAAAGCAACAAAAGGCTTCCTCCTTTTTCTCCCACACTTTCTCAATGATGTGTCTTAATGTTATACCGTGATCAACCGTGGAGTGTTTGGGTCTGAAACCTTCCTGTCCTTTAGCACGCTTACCTCTTTCTTTTGCCCACTTTCTAATTCTATTTTCTAGCATGCTTCCGAATAGCTTTGCAAACAAGGGATTTATCATTATGGTCCTGTAGTTGGAGGGATTATTGGCAGTGCCACTCTTGAAAAGAGGTATTGACAAGCCAGTTGTCCAATCTGTAGGGAAACCCTACTAAATGATGTGGTTGAAAATTCTCGTGATGTAAGGCGCAAGACTTTTCGAAGCCCACTTTAGATACTCTACTTGGAGTTCAACTAAATCCTTTGCTTTTCTAACACCCAACTTCTTAATACCCACCTCAACCTCTTGCACTGTGAAAAGATTAGTGGCGGTGTTGACTAAGGGGGGGGGGGGGTGTCAGCCTTGGGATATTGTTCATAAAGTTGTTTTGCATATTCAAGTCATTGATAGGCTGTGATATTGTTTTCAGTTTTCTTCTTTCTGGTTTGAAGTTCCTTCCAAAATAACTTGGGGTTGTTTTTCCCAAGGAATATTAGTTCTTCCCTTCGTGAAATCATGAAATTAACCTTTTTTATTTCTTAAAATACGCTTGTAGGCTTTGAACTTAATTTCTTTCTCATTTGATTCTTTCAAATTTTTCCTTGCTTTTTTGCGTTCCTCATCAAACCAAGCATTAACCGGGAAGCAATTTGTTTCAGATTTCTTATTTTTTGTTCTTTTGCATTTTGAAAGTGCTCTTTGGATTAGATATGTTAGCTTGTGGCTATGAAGGCCTTGGGATTGAGTTTTATCCTCCTTAAAAATCCTCTCTAATGCTATCTTGAAGGTATTATGGTTTTTTGTGTCAAAAGAATCCTACCCTTTGGGGGTGATTGCTTAGTTCCCTAAGGTTTTATCTCGACCTGTTGCTTTTCGCTCCAAGAGAATTTTAGATATATCAGTTTGTGATCAGATTTCAAATCCCATATCTGATCCCCAATCCGAACTTCCTCCATTTTCTCACACATTCCATGTGAGCAAACTGCATAATCCACCACACTTGCGCCATTGTAAGTGTTGCATGTGAAATTTCCTGAATTCGCCCATCTGTCCAAATCATTGCAGATGACTAATTCAAAAGTTCCACATAGAGTTAGTAGATGCTCCCCAAAAAGATTGCAAATTTTTTGTCCTCTGAAAATCTTGTCCATTGCTGATTGCTTTCTTCTATGAGCCAAATGGGATTGCAGTCTTCCTTAATACAGATGATACTAGCTTGGTCATTTGCAGTACTAACATTGAAGTCACCCACTAAAAGGACTTCACTTAGTTGGGAATACACTGCAATGTCATTTTTTACGGTTACAAAGGGATCTTTGTGGTTAAGCCCTCTGCCTTTGTAATTTTTTGAAACTTGTGGGGAAAAATAACATGTTGCAATTCTAATGATATTTCCATTTTCTGATATTTTAAACCAAATGAATTGTTTATTTGAGTCTTCATTTTCTAGTTGAATGAGGCATCTTTTTTTCCCTTGCTAAGACAATGATACTCTCATGTCCCTTGTCATTCTTTGTTTCCTTGTTCCAAATTGCCACCTTCAAATACCCTTCAAATAAATGTGTTTTACACCCTTCACGCTCATGTGTTTCCACTAGACAAACTATGTCTCTGTCTTCCGTAATAGGCCCTAACCTAGGTCCCCGCCACCAAGGATAGCCTCTACAGTCCCAAGAAACTAAATTTAAGGAAACCTGAGTATAGTTTGACTGCTATTTGTTTTGGCATGCCAGACTCAAAGTCGATTCCTCACCCCTATTTTCCCATGTCGTCTTTTTTTTGTATTTTTCTGCTAAGCAATTCGCTTTAATCTTTCTTGATTACCTCCTTGTTGTTTTGTTTTAGGAGGGCCAAAAGAGGCAATAACTACTTTGCCTTTGTACAACCATGCCTATTTTCCCTCATCTCTCGTTGCTCTAACCTTTGACATATCTTCCCTTCTTTCCTCTTGCTGCCTAATAGTTAAATCTTCTTCTAGAAAATAGCAATCTAGCCTCTTAAGAGTTGCTTCTTTCTTAGCAAGATTTGCTTGTCATGTATACTTGACAAGCACTAAAAATAAGTGATGCATGAAAAGTGTGTATCAATTCTTTGGACATGTGGGTCATTGATTAGTTTCAATAAGTAGTAAGTATACATGGCAACAGACACTCATACTTACTATGATAGGGACTTGTTGCATTACAACTTCTTTGGCTTGATATCATGAATTATTCAAAGCCTGTTATATTAATCAACAAGCACTAACAAAAATACTAAAAACATTATAAGTGTGAGCATTTTTTGGATTTTCATTCCATCTTTATCTTTTTAAATATATATATCAAAAATTTGACATTTTGAACTTCTATATTGCGTATCACACAAAGATTTTCTGTGAAAAAATAACCCTTTAATAATAAAGTTTTATTAAAAAAATACCCTTCAATAATAATGTTTTTATTAAATAATTTAATTTTCAATTAAATATATGTTTTTATTGAGGAGTTTAAAATTTAGCTAAAAGATAACAATAGACTCCATTTGCAAGTGTTTTTAGTTGATTATTTGCTTTGAAAATTGAGGGTGGAATAAAACATCCTACTGAACCTAGAACCCCTTGGAAGGTTAACGTCAAGCCACATGTAATGCAACATATAATTTATTGCAAGATTAACATGTTGCATCAATGGTGTAATTGAAATGGTGACATTTAATTTTCAATTAAAATATATGTTTTTATGAACGAATTAATTTCCAATCAAAATATAACAATATACTCATGTTGAGGCCTGGAAATTCGCAGGCAACAACAAAAAGGGATTCTCCCCAGTCAACGTTCTCGACTAGCCCGTTGACTATTTGGTATAGGGAATCCGTCCGGTTTGCGGTCCAGCTACCGTAGTTCAAGTAACAAAACAAAGGTTTTACCGGTTACGGCCTGATCCACCGAGTTTTTGTATTTTTTACTTAAGTATGACATGCAAATGCCTAATTAACCATGCAGGGTGATAAAGACACAAGGAGCGTTCACAATGTGATGCGCAGGTTCTTACCTCTCGTCTTAAGCTCACAAACATCTACATCACATATGCAGCAATGAAATGAACTAACTATTAATATATCTATCTATCTATCTATCTATCTATCCCCCTGGAGCCAGATTGTAAATTATTTATGAGTAATGTGTATTGTGCATGCAATATAAAGAGAAAATACAGTTAGCTGATATTTCTTTCCATAATGCATGAATGATAAAAGATATTTCAACAACCAGATAGCCAATTGTTTTATGAACATCATACATTACTCATGGTGGTCATTCCACAAAAACAAACCAGAAATCATTTAACAAGAACATAGGTTCAAAGAGTTAGAACAATCTCACGGTTAATGGACAAAGAGCTGGAAAAAAAAATAGTTCATCTTTCCGTCATCCACAGCATAACATTTGAAATTGCCACCAATCTTTTTCCAACACGCAAACAATACTTCTTTATTGCAAAGAGAAATAGTTCTTCTTACAATATCGTTTCTATGTCTAACTGGGAAAAATCCCCTCCTTTCTTCTAAGTATTCTACCTTTATACAAAAGGGTGAAACTGTTAGGCTGCCCAAAGTAACCTTTGGGATTCCTAACTCTTTGTTACCCAACATTTTACTTTTCCCCAAATGTTTTACAAAAATTGTTACAAAATACAAAAAGTGACCACTCCTTCACGAGGAGGGACCCACTAGGGCATCTAGAAATTTCTTCCATTTCGAAGCTTCAGCAGCAATGCCCTCAAATGCGCAGGGTTCTAAAAACTGAATGTTGATTTCAAATTTTTCATCCTAGTTCTTTATAGCCTTGACTCTGGCTGCGCTCAACCGAAGCTGGTCTTCCAAAAGCTGTACACTAACGGCGAAATGGACTACTTTGCTTCTGAGAAGCCGGTCATCAATAGCCTTAATGTGTTACGTTCTTTCTTCTTCATCCTGATGTCTTCTCTACAGCATCTCCACAAATGAATTATGGTCTGGGAAATCATCCAGCCTCTGCTCGGCCTCTACCTGGCACCGATTGTATGTAATGAGGACTCTCCTAAAAAATTCCGTGCAGGCTCCCTTTGTCTTCTTGATTGCTTTCTTGAAATCCTCTGTGGTGTTAATAGCAAATTCTATTAAGTCTTAATCCCACTTGAGGGCTTCTTTATCTTTTGATGGCAGCTCTACTGGAGTTTCTTCATTGCTTTCCAACCTCGCCATTCTTGCAGTCAGGACCTCAAGGACTTCCTGAGATCTGTCCACAAAGTAAGATGCAGTTTCCAAGATCTCTTCCAATCGGCCATTGATCTACAGCACTCTACATCTCTCTTCTTCAACAGCAGTCTGTAGCTGCAGCATCTTGTCTTTTTGGGCCAAGACATGCTCTCTGAATGGTTGGAGGTTAACCTGATGTTCTCTTGCCACTTCTAGGGCGGTTGTTAAAGAGGTGACATGCTCTTGATGTTTCTTTTCCTATTCTTGGGTGTGCATCTCACTGGCCTATAAGATGATCTTTTGATGATCTTCTAATTCTTCTACTTTTCCTCGCAGTTGTTCCTTCTCCATCTTCAGCTCCTGACATTATTTTTGCACTTGCTCCAGGCATTCTTGTGTATTTTCTCTAACCTATCTCTCTACCTGAAGGGCCTGCAATTCAGCCTTAGCACGCTTCATCTCCCTCTGCATGTCTTCATACTTCTGCTTCAGCCTATTGCCTTCCTCTCTCTCTTTTCTCAATGTATCCTTCAATTGAGCTGAGGACTTCTTGGACTGCTCCAAGTCCATCATTACCTTACCCATGTTATCTTCTGAGGCATTGATTAGTGCGGCCCCAGCTCTCAGGGTGAATCTTGGGTCTCGATCTGTTCCTAGCATAACAGCCGTATCCATTATCATTTTTCCTGGAAGACTTCCTGTTTCAACCCTCTTTTCTGTTCTCTTTACTATCCTCTTTTTTGCTCTGTCATAGAAAACAGTGTTGAAATCAGGGATTTATTCTCCCTTTTTCTAAACAAAAGGAACTAGCTTTAGTGTGGGGACCATGGGTGTGCTGGCAGTAGGCACTTGTGGGTCCTGAACCTCTGTTTTTTTCGTATCCTGAGTCTTCCCTCCAGCTGTATCAGAAGCTGACTGTTCTGTCTCTTTCTGTGTGAGTTTCAGTCTTTCTGCTTCCTGCTTCTGCAGCTCCTCATCCAACTTCTTCTTCTTTTCTTCTTCTTCTTTCCTTATATCTTCTTCATCTTTTCTAACTGCTTCTTGGGAAGCTTTTCATTTCTCTTCTTCTTCTCCCTGTAGCCACCCTGCAGCTTCTTGTGCCAACCTCTGGGCTTCTTCATTTCTCCTTCTGGCTTGTTCCTCTCCCTTCCCACCTTTGGTAACTATCTTCATCTTGAATCTTCTCTTCAGTGCTGTCATGTTCGGGGCATTTCGGAAGACAGATTCTTCCCTATCAAAATGGTGGGTATATTTGAAATGCACCTTGTTTTATTTATAAATGTTCAACAACTTTACCTTGGGAGTCATTTCAGTGGTAGGGAATCTCGCCAGAATGGAACCTCTTCAGCTCTTCTACGAATTCATCATCTTGTTTCACCCTAGTGAACCTGTAACTTCCTAGTTTGAAGGGAAAGGGAGGATAAGCAGTCTTCTTATGCTCAAATAGAAAACTGCCTATTCCATCCAAGAACACTTGTCTGACTGCCTCCTTGTGGATAATGTAATCAGTTGCGTATTTGGGCAGCAAGGAAGGTGCTCTCGAACCTCCAAACATCCTTAAGTACAGGCCATTTTCAATCAAATAGTAATCAGCATAATCCTCAATCACTTGCATTGCCTCTTCTGACATGCAATCACACTCCTTCAGGAAAATGAGTGTGTATAAGGGCATGACGAAGTGCTCACAGATTTCTTGATAATGGCTGTGATATTTGTGTGCCCATAGTGGTTTATAGGAAGAATAAACAGTCATTCTTTCCCTGTCCCAGATGCACCTGAGGCCGGGGAAAGGCTGATTGCACAATATACAATCTATCAATATTGAACTCATATAGAATTCAGACCTTTTATGGGACTCTCCTCCCTAGGCGGAGGCCAAGCAAGCGGAAAGACTATTTGAGACAAGGTTGTCCCAGTTAAAAATTGTCCCCTGGGTTGCAACACGAAAAATGATGGGTATCCATTCCAGTTTGACAAACCTTCCATGAGATCTTCCAAAGATTCTGTTAAGCATCAAGGCTATGAATCTGTATGCATACCTTAAACTTGCAGTATCATATTCTCCTGTTACTCTGGTCCTAAAATGCTTTCGAGTCAACATCATTCTTTTCATGGTCTCTACCAGGTCCATTCTAATGTTGTTTAACTAGTCATCAGATAAAAACACTTGGGATTCTAGCAGGTGGTAGGCCAGAGCTACATATCCAGGGATATATGCAGTATAGCCTTGTCTTTCAATATTCTCCAGAATAATTGTTGTGACATCTACCCGGGGAAGAATCCAACCTATTACTTCATAGCATGGGAACAACTCTAGTCTGGTAGCAATCTTCATCAGGGAATATTTTTCTATGTTAGAATTTATGGACTCTTCTTCTAAGCCCATGTCAGGAACCTCTCTGCGTGTGATTAGTCTGTATATTCCCCCCCACTGGTATTCAGGTTCAACGCCAGAAATACACTTAGTGTCTTCGTAAATATATTCTGTCTTAGTGACAACTTCTACTTCTGGTTCTTCCTCGACCACAGGGGCCTTCTTCTTTTGTCTCCTTGACATGGTGAGCTCTTCCTGCCATAAAATTGTATCATTAAGCCTTTTTGGCTGAGTGACAAACTGGTATACATCAATGTACAGTGTGCAGTTTCTTCTATGTTTTAACATGATAGCAATCAATCAATGAAGAAAATATATGCATGTATAGACTGAAATGGCCTGACTAACATAATTATTAAACCCAATATGTAGTGTTCAGTGATTTTGTTTATATCTAGCGTGATGAAAACAAGCTATATACAGTAAAATTTGCAGTCTACCACTGCTATAGGATATTAAACAATTCTATCAATCATATTCAAGACGGCAATAAATCTACATTAATATGCAACCGATCTTGGCTCTCTACGCACACCATGGTCACTTCGCTACGCGGGAAAGACAGTAGTAACTATGCGGTTTTTTTTCAACGGCGCCATGCCCACACACTAAGAGTAATGACATATCCCTTTCAGCAGGCTAGGGGTTCGACACTAAACTCGAATGAGGTCGCACAGAACCGCGTGATGAAAATGATTAGGGTTCAAAAGACACGGAAGCCCAAAATTGGTACAAACAGTCCCAAACCCCCAAGGAAGGCCATGGAAAACCTATTTCCTACCCATCATCATTACGCAGGGCGGTTTGGCATAGACAGCGTAACGGCTGTCTACGCCAAACCCCCTCATTCTCTATGCGCAGGGTTACAGAATGGTCAGCCATGAAATAAAACGCCCTATGGGTCAAAAACACCAACCACTGTGAACAGCAATACCACAAGAAACCCCCCAATATATAGGCGCAATCACGGGGTAAAAAAAGAAGAACGACCATAGAAAATCACCTAACCATGGGAAAAACGTCCACACTACCAGCTATGCTATAAATCCCCCACTATATACGCATGTAAAACGGGGTCGAGGGAGAACAGCCCTAGAAAAACCCCAACCGTGGGCAAAGTCAACAAATACTTCGAACGGAACAAGGTTAGGGAAACAATGAGCCTACCTGGTAAAGATGCATAACCGACCTAGAGAGGCCTGTTGAGCTTCACGGTCGAGACACCTGGACTGCGTGTACCGAAAACGGGGGACCGGGCAGATGCAAGCGAGCGACAGTTTGTGATAACGATGGTCGAAATGGTAACAATCGAGAACAGAATAATAAACACCCCTGCCCCATTTATATATATACCAAATCAAATGGTGGGAAAAGACTAAACGATTGGATGGCGGAAGCAAAACTGAAAGGAAGTCGAAAGTGTGGTTCTTTCCACAACGGCGGATGATCAAAGCGCTAAACCCTCCGCAATGGGTAAAGTCAGAATCCAAATGAATACACATCGAAAGAGATAGAGATCGGCAAAGAAAAGTGTTCGATGGCCGCAACGACGGAGGTAACAAAAATTCTGACCTTCCGCAACGGCGGATTCTATAATGACTTGGACGACTGGGACAAATAAAAGCCCTCCGCAGCCGCAATGGTGGAAGGCCATGACTTATGGAATCAGCGGGACTAATAAAGCGGGCTTCCGAAACGTTAAGACAATGATTAGAGGAGGAAGCCGCTTTCCTTCTGCAACGGCGGAGAGAGAAAAGATAAAAAGTTCCGATGAAAAACTCAACACCTGCCGAAGTGAAACAAACCAAACGGAAAGGACGTCGGAAACAATAATGCCTATCCATCCGCAATGGCGGGAGGAAAATGAAATTACCTTCCAATTCAAACCAAAAAGACAACCGATTAAAACCAATGCGTCGGACAGAAAGTCAAAGTCACGAATTAATATTTTTTCGCAACGGCGGGAGCGTTAATCAAATAATCTTCTGATTCAAACAAGATAAAAATGCATCCAAAGGCAGTGATAGAAGTCTGATTAAAAATTAGATTGCTTCAGGCATCAGAGGAGCAATCAAAACAATTGGTAGATCAATCCCAGAACTTAAAAATTCTTTCAGGAAAATCATTGAATTAACTCAAGGAAAAAGAACTAATCCAAACAAAAGGAGGGTCCCAAATTTTTTGGAATTTGGGAAAATTGTTGCAGCTAGAATTCTTTTTAGAGGTTAATTCCAGGCCACATAAAATGCAACATACCAAAGTTTTCAAGGCTAACATGTTGCATCAATTATGTAATTGAAATTGTTACAATTATTCCAAAGGACTTGAGTTAAAAAGATTGATAAATGTAATATTCCCTTTGTAGAGGCGATTTGAATTACAAAAACACATTGCAATCAAGATTGTACTATGATGTTTTATCTTCCCTTTCCCAAAATAAATTTAATAACATTGTTTTTCAAAGGTATGGATTGTTTTGGATTCCTCAATATTATTGGATATGAACTTGTACATACCAAGTTGCACAAAATTTTCCATGAAATTGGAGTTTTCTATGATGTACTTTTGATGAGAATTTGATAAAATAATTTTGTTTTGTTTTGTTTCATTCATAACTAAAAGCATTTAGTTTTCTAATATAGATAATTCATTGTATTGTAATTTTATAAAAATAGAATAATGTAAACCTATATAATTTGGCATAGTAATTTCAATACTATACAAATTCTTCCAAGTTGGGGTGTATATTCGCTAGCAAAACCATGATATGATAAAACACTTTGCAAATGAGATCGCTTGTTCAAACCATCAGTAACTCATACTCCATTGTGGCAAGCTCGGTGAATGTTCCTAAGGGAATAGTTACCACCCCACTTGTTGATTCCCCTAGCTTTATATATATATATATATATATATATAGGAAGTGTACAAATTGGGATCGGTAGCCTTCCTTTAGAATATTATCAAAACTTGAAAAATGATTATCCTCTAAAGAAAAGACAAAAAGGCCACAAAAATGCACCTCATATTGGGAGAACACTTGGCCAATATAAGAAAGAAAGAAGAAATGAAATGAAAGCAAAGCCATCCCCATTAAAGGAAAACTCACAGATATACTCTCAATCAAATGGAAAAGTTTCAATTTTCATTATTATATATATAATAAACTTATACATGCCACTTATCTAAACATACACATATCTCAACAAGACTATTAATACAAATTAATGACAGTTTGAAAAATTAATTTTTATATCCTAGCAAATTGTTTGAGCATTCTTTGAGATGGTTTGTTAGAATTTTTAATAATATTTTGACAGATAAAATTCCTTATGATGCACATATTGATGAAAAGGTTTAAATTTTCATTATTATATATATAATAACCTTATACATGCCACTTATCTAAACATACACATATCTCAACAAGACTATTAATAAAAATTAATGACAGTTTGAAAAAATATTTTTTATATCCTAGCAAATTGTTTAAGTGTTCTTTGAGATGGTTTGTTAGAATTTTTTAATAATATTTTGACAAATAAAATTCCTTATGATGCACATATTCCCACAACCCTTACATAACCCTTCAAATTCCAACCCTTCCTATGAGAGAAGTTTTGGCTTAAAACACATAACTATATTCTTGGAAATCGTGGTAGGTGATCGCTGGTGAATAATCATAACAGCACTGTAGATTTGGAATGTTAGTAACTATGATATGTGGATTTAATATTTCATCCATTAACGAAAAACTCACTATCCCTCAATAACTCTGCCTTTTCATTCACTTTCACCTATTGCACTTCTTTTTAGCGATCGGGTGGACACTTCGGAGTATTGCGATCGCAATGAGCTGCTACCAATCCTTCAAAGGAAGACTAAGCATTAATTCTTTGATGAGGAGGTGCCATTTTTTTAGACTCAGGTTCTGATTGTTGGAAATAATAATTACTCATTGATCCACAAGAGACTCTGTCAGAGTCTGTAGCAGGTCAGTTTCTGTCAGACAGTCTGACATAATGAAGAATTCGTGTCTTCCATATATAAAGCAGTCGAATTATATTTTTGAAGATAATTTTTTAGGTAGATAGTTATTACAGTCTTAAATGTTTAAGTCAGTAGCTTCATAGAGAAAAATATTTCGTCTTTCTATATGAAGAAGAAGAATATTGTAAATAGATACAGACAGAGACACAGAGAGAAGAAGAGAAGTGTGTAAGTGTGTGGAGAAGAAGAAGAAAAAACTCTCTAAATATTTCGAAGATCAAGCTACTGTGTTTTGAAAAGTGTTGAGAGTCGAAGCTCTATAAAAGGTGAAACATCCTTGTAAATTTCAAAGTTTGTATTTGCGGCAATAGTTCTTTGGTATGTCGTCAAAATATATAAATCCATAAGTTTATGGTTGAATGCATGTTTTATTTATGCACACATATTCTCCATATTTACTTGAGTAAAAAAATTTTGCATTTACTGTTTAGTGAAAGACACAAAGAACTCATATTTATTTCACAATGTAAAAGTTTGAGTATTTATCCACAAGAGTGATCGACACAAGTCTTCCTTAATATTTGGTTATATGATATTGTGAGTGAGTCACAATATAAATGTGTCGCAGTTTATCCCAAGTTAGCAATCGATGAAAATTATTTTTCATATTATAAGTCTTAAGACTAGGAAATATATTTTTATAAAGTTCGACTAAAATTTGTTTGTTCGAAGTAGGAAGATGGTCGCAGGGGTAATTCCTGTTGCAGTAAAATTTGGTTGAAGTAAAGTGAGTCTGTCGAGGTAAATTTGTGTCGGTGAAAATTTTGTAAGGTCTAATACACATAAGTATGTCACAGTAACAGGTTTGTCACAATAAAAATTATGTCACGGTACCTCTGTCACAGTAATTTCGTTGAAGTATTTGGTCAAAGTAAAAGGTGAGGTTTCCAAGGGAACTTGGTTGCAACTCCAAAATTAAAAGAAAAAGTTAAGTTATGACTGTGTGGTAACTCAAGTCTACTGTCACAGCCCCAGTTCTGAAGATCTAGTATCAAATCAGGTTTAGGAAAGAAACCTCATCTTAAAAGGGAAAAAGTAATTTCCTAAGGAAAATTAAGAATGGCTTCCACTTCTGGTTCACACATGTCGAGTTTATAAACTCCAATTTTTATAGGAAATAATTATGAGTATTAGTCTCTACAGATTAAGGCTTTGTTCAGAGGTCAATATTTTTGGGAGATAATCCAGAATGGTTATACAAAACCAACAGATCAAGCAACATATGATAATCTCACGTAAGCTGAGAAGGATTCCCTGAGGGAACAGAGGAAGAAATATGGAAAAGCTATGTTCTACATACACCAAGCCATGCATGAAAGCATACTCCCAAGATTAGCAGCAGCCATTACTGCTAAGCAAGCATGGGACACACTTGATACCACATATCAAGGCTTGGACAAGGTAAAGACTTCCAAGTTGCAGATTCTGAGAAGAGATTTTGAATTGATGAATAATAGTTTTGTAAATTACTAGATATTTTGTCATCCACAACCACATTAATCTAGATCTCTAATATCTTCAAAATAAAGTATATGTCATTTAGTTGAACACTTATTCCATAAATATAAAGGAAGCGAATGCATGAAACCTTACCACAACTATTCAAGTGTTGTCAAATTGAAACATCTAATAAATATATCCTATTGTTCTATAATCTCTTATGGTTTGTGGACATTCCAAGCACAACCATCACCTAATTCAAAAATTTTCATACATCATGTCATTGGCTTAGTCTTGCATTCTTAAGTGGTGTCCTTCTTATGTATCTTCCACAGCTCCTCATACTTGACATTTCCGATCTTAGAAGTGATGACTATCTAGATTCCTAGTGGAATAATTGATATCTTGACATTGGTAGAGCACGATGACCAAATAATATAAATGTTTACCAATGGAGAATCATGTGACAATTTCTCAAAATCCAAATAGTGAGATTTGGGAGATCGATGGACTATAAATTTAAAGACTTAAATTCTTTAGTTGATTTTTTTTTATATAATTATGAATACTTAAAATTTCAACCACTCTAAATCTCAATTATGTGGTTAATGATTGTTACAAGTACTCTTTAAGAAACAAAAGTGGAATTATTTTTTGACAAAGTTTCGTAGGGAACATGCAAAGCGATTTTGTAAGCAATTTGTGTTCATGTTAAGGTATGTTATCATTCTTTTTTGAATCTCACATGGTTTCCATAATATATGTGAGAAGATTAAAAAGAGCCTTGCCAAACCCTATCACGCAAGATATGCATATCGAGTAGCCATATCGAAGGGATATATAGGAAGAAAAAGAAAAAGAAACCCTAGCTTTGACAAAACAGAAAAATATCATGTATAGCCACTCATTCTCCCAAAGAGGAAACCCTAGGGGTTGAAGCTTGCAATTCCCCAACAATAGGTTTCTAAAAATGATAAAGCGAAGTTATCCCAGTCTCACATTGAGAAGGTATAGAACAGTGTGCCAAAAAGCTACAACAACAGAATACCATAAAATGTGAGATGTCAAGTTAGTTTCTTTACGTTACTGATATTTATAATGTTTGTAATCATATAGAAGAAAACAATAAAACTCTTTAGTTATTAGACAAATTTTGCATTAAAAAATATATTCAATGCATATTTGGGATAGGAATATTGAGAAACTAAACTCCATAGGCATTACCAAGAACAACCATAATTCGATTCAAAATTTCTGAGAGCATCATCTCATGCACCCTGTGAGGGACTTGGTTTTGAATTCATAAGTGACATAATTCCTATACATCTTCCACAGCCCCCCGCTCTCCAAATTTTACGCATTACACGTATCTACTCCCTCGATTCCTTTTATAAGAATTGGAACACTAAGAGTGTAAGAGAATGATGGGGAAAGAATATACATGTTTACCAATCGAGAATTGTGTGATAATTTCTTGGAATTAAAATAGTGACATTCAGTACATTTGGGTTAATAATTGTTACAAGTACTCTTTGACGAAATTATATTGAAATTTTTTATCGACAACATGGTTTAATATTTTATAGGTAACTTGCAAAGGGAATCCCTAAGAAAAATATTTTCCTATTAGGGTCTCTTATCTTTCACACGATTTCCATAATAAATATGTGAATGCTGAAAGGATTCACATTGTACCTCTATCACTTTAGAGATGCATAGTAGGTAACAACACAGAAGAAACCCTAACACGGAAAAAACATACAAATAAAATTTATATCCACTAATTATGATAAACAAGAAACCTTAACGGTTGAAACTTGCTATGTTCCAAAGAGATGAGTTTGTAAAGATTATAAAGAAGAGTTATTTTGGTCTTGTATTAGAACAACATTCCAAGAAGTTACACCGTACTTATACCAAAAAAGCTCACATGTATAAGTCATTTGTTTTATAAAATATTTGTATGTCCCTTAAATTTACAATATGTATTTGTGATAAGAATATTAACAATGAAGCTTTGTTTACAAATATTTTTTATTTAGCTCATCTCTATACGCCATTTCATCTGCATTAATTGTAGATGTGTTATTTCTTTAAATAAAACTAATAACTCATGAAAAATAAAACCCAATATCTTTTGAATATCTAGAATTTAAATATGTTAGTTTTATAATTGATAATGACTTTTCATATCCAATATTGTTTTTATTTTAAAATGTGTTTTTTTTTAATCAAATGAGTCAATAAAACAAATGATTCTTTTAAAATACATGGTTTCTAAGTCAATTAAATACCTAAAACAAATAAAAAAACCCATGTATTGATCCCTTGAGAAGGTCATCATTGGATTTACACTACACAAGTCATCGTGTACCCTCAATATACATTTCTCGTGCCTCTCGTAATGAAGAACTAATAACACCTTGAGGATTCATATATGAAAAAAAAATCCTTCCCTCATGTTCATTTAGTGTACATTGTATATAGATAAATATAGTCTTCAATAATATATATGTGTTTGTTTGGATTGAAATTATGTGATTCTCATCATGTAAAAGAAGTTTCCAATAAATAAAATAAAATCGATGTAGTCATATTCATATTTAATATTATTTTTTTTATTTTCTTTACTTATTCATAATAATGTGTATTTGTATCATGCATTCGTGAATTCATTGGATCTCAAGAACTAATTATTATAACACTAAAATTGAGATGTAATTTTGTTGAAGGCTCCCATTTTGGAGTAGTTTATTAAAGCTAAAACTCGAATATGCCTCTTTTTCCTCACCTTTATATGACTATTATTAACACTGAGTACCATATGTATGCATCAAGAATACATCATCTTCAACTGCAACACAAATTTATTATTTCCAATACTTAGGAACCATCATCATACTCAACAAAGAGATCATTTTGTTGATACCCTACTCTAGTAAAATCATATCATTGGATGTATATCCTTTGTAAAGATCAACTAAAAATAATTATGTGAATGCCCTTGAAAATGAAAACCGTATGTTATCCCTTATAGGTATTTCTCTGCCCTTGAAAATGAAAACCGTATGTTATCCCTTATAGGTATTTCTCTCACCCTATGAGGAATTTTTTTTTTTAACAAAATCTCTGCAACATTCATGAGTAAGCATGTGATTAGGGGAAGAAAAAGAAAAATGCACACTTCGATTGAAGCAAGGGTAACACCTAGAGGATTAGGATTATTTAAGTCATTTCCAAATGGACATCCCAACCATCCAAACATTTAAAGTCAACATAAAAGTAGCCATTTGTATTCTCCCTTTGCAGGAAACCATAAAACCGTGTCTCAAAGAAACCACCTCCCCATAAAAGAAATAATACTTACTGTTTCTTTAAAGTAGTGGAAGGAGATCATTGTAACCACATAGCTCAAAAATCTTCGCTTGATCCACAAGAAAATGTGCAGGAGGTGAAAGTGAATGACAAGGAAGATTTATTGAGGGTTAATATAGAGATAAAGAAATAAAATTGTTTCTATTTTGAAAGTGAAAGTAGAAATACATAATTTTCCAAATTCATATTAAGTTTAAACATCAAGTTGTGGAATCTTTAAGATAAGAAATGTTAAACAATTATTATTTACAAATCTTTGACCATGAAAAGTAACAAAAGTGTGACCAATAGTATCGTGATATTAGGAGGAATATATAACCCTTGAAAGCTCACCTCTAAAATATTAGTTACAATACGAAGGACTTCTTACTTATTTTCCAAATCATCCCTTCAATTAAACCTTATATTATAGATTCAGTAAGGATCATAGATTATGAGATATGGGAAAAACAATTCTCATTTTAGGGATTGTTAGCCATTAAAGGGGTAAAATAAAACCTAACATTTTTTCGAGTATACATTAAAAATGCGAGTTTTGAGTTGTTTTTTATAATAAGGTCGACAGAAGCATGTTAACTCAACATTCGTATGGGGGTTATAATTTTTTTTTTGATATAAATTTATTTATTTTGGATAAGATTCGGTAAAATGACAATATTCTTCATGGTGTTAATTAATGGAGTATTTAGATTTAACAAATTAATTTGAACCATGTATAATTAATTAATGGTTATTTAAGGTTGTTTAAATCATTCCAAATAATTGTTTTAATAGATTCCATCATTTTACTAACGAATAATAGTTTTGTAAAATGTTATTTATTTTTTCATACACAACCGCAGAGCTCAAGGTAGAGGAAGCACACAACCTTGGCATAACTATGCAAATGTTGTCAAATGAAAAGATCTAAATATCACCTAAAACTATATTTTCTCTCCTCATTAGTGTTAAAGATTACAGGCGAAGCAGAAAGAGGAAATAACACAGAATGAGCATAAAGATTGCATGGGAAAAATGAATTACATTCTCAATATTAATGCAAGTATTTATAAAACTACATAATACAAAATCCATAGGTAAATACCATGGGTCATCAAATACTATGGGCCACTAGTTCTACTATTGTGACAAACTCGACTACTCAACTAACTAACTAACTAATGCATTATTGATAGTGGCTGATTGCGATTAAAATTCTTAACACACACCCTTAATATCAACTAGGACAATACTTTCATCACTATCAAAGCACAAAGATGCCTACTGGTCTATGTCTCATCTGGGCTTACATTTCATTTAAAAACTTCATCTTCACTTTATTCCTTGAAGTGTACTTGGGCTTCTTCTTCTTTGTCTTCTAGATATTGATCCTATGTATTTGTTATTCAGAGTCTTCTTCAACTTTTGGAACATAGTGCAAGTCTTCGTATTTTGTTTCAACATGATTTTTCTAGTTGTCATCTTTACATGCACACTGAAAATTTTTGTTAGAAACTTATATGAATACTTTCTTCTACAACTCATTCTTCACTAAATACTTCTTTAAGTATATTCCATACTCTTTTTGGAGCATCAACTTCTACAATATAATGAAATAGTGAATATTATGTACTGCTTTGTATGAGACATAAGGAAATAACTTGCCTTCTTTCTTTTTGGAACTCATTCAAAGCCTTAAATGAATTTGGATCTCTAGGATATTCTTCAACTATGAATTGCCTCAAATATTGTGATTTAAACAAATTACTTTCTTTGGCTGTCCATACATCATAATCATCTCCATCAAATTTGTTCCATGATCCTTCTTGTGTTAAGATATTTTATACCTTTTCAATTTCTTCTGGTAGTGCTTCTCGTAGCTCCATCATCAAGAATTGATATTCTTCAGTTCTCTTTGATCTTTTACAATCTTCTTGTCTCGATCACAACCTCCAATAAGATCGGAAATATGTGTGTGTGGTTTCCACTTTGTGAAAATGCTTACCCAAAAAAGAAATGTATGAGACCATTGGCTCTGATACCATGTTAAAGAAAAATAATCGAACCAGAAAAAGAAAAAAAAGACAATGGGCATATTGAATTACCTCCGAAATGGAATTTCCTTCTCAATACTAGGAATTAGTATTTGTAAGACTACATAACAGAAAAAAAATAGGTAAATACTATAGGTCATCACATACTATGGGCCACTAGTTCTACGTAATGTGACCAAATCAACTAATCAACTAACTAAATAATTAATGCACTATTGATAGTGGTCGGTTGAGATTACAATTCTTGACAATTAGAAAACATTCCCAAACACAACCAACAATCGATTTAAAATTTCTCATTGCACTGTGTGGGTTACTTCGTCTTGAATTCATAAGTAGAATCCCTCTTAAACATCTTCCACATATCCCCATACCTGAAATTTGTTGGATTACAAGTGATGACTCTCTAGATTCTTCCTTGAAGAATTCATATCATCATAGTGTGAGAGCACAATGAGGAGAACATATGATTTTTTAAGTGATGACTCTCTAGATTCTTCCTTGAAGAATTCATATCATCATAGTGTGAGAGCACAATGAGGAGAACATATGATTTTTTACCCATTGTGAATCTTATGGCAATTTCTTGGAATTTAAAAAGTTATATTAGGTACATCAATGGAATTTTGATTTAAAAATTGAAATTATTTAGTGGTGTAGATGAGTTTGATTGTTTTCAATTGTGATGAATGTTTAAAATATCAACCACAATAAATCTCAATTATGTGGTTAATGATTGTTAAAACTACTCTTAAATAAAGAAAAATGGAATTGTTTATTCACAACATCATTTAAGGTTTTATATGTAACGTCCAAGGGGATTTCCCAAGAAAATTATTTTCATGTTAGGGTCTCTTATTATTGTTTCTTCACCTTCACATGGTTTCTAGAATATCTATGGGAATATTAAAATGATTGTCGTCAAAGATTTGTCATGCTAGAGAAGCAGAGTCGATAACCACATAGAAGGGGTAACCCTAACATCGATAGAACAAACAACTATGATATGTACCCAGTCATTATGACAAAGAGTAAACCCTAAGGGTTGAAAGTTCTGTTTCCAAAACGATAGGTTTGTAAACATGATAAAGCATAGCTATGTTGGTTATACATCGAGAAGGTATAGAACAATGTTCCAAGCACTTACAGCAACACAATATAAGATATTCTTTCAAATTTATGTACTTTCCATGGAAATTTTTAGTGGCAAAACATAGTCCATGGGATATTGTCTTTCCATGTTTTTTTCCCAAAAAATGATTCGCCAATTTCCACTTTTAAATCCCTCTTTCCACAAATATTGATAGGAAAAAAAATTCCACTTTAAAATAGCCAAATTATTATATTAAGTATATAAATTCTAGGAAATTGAAATATTTTTCAAAAAAATATAGCCAAAAATATTATGGTTGACATTTTAAGAATTCCTAAAATTCTCCAAGGTGTATCCACTTTATAATAAGTATGGATCCTTAAAAATTTTCCTTGTTACTTTCCTTGAATTTATAATCTTTGTAATCAGATTACAAATTAAAAAAATGAAACTCTTCAGTTATTAAACAAATTTTGCATTTAAAAATAAAACTAATATGTACTTCTTATAGGAATATTTACAAAGAATTTTTATTTACTAATATTTTTTATTTATCTCTATACGGATTTTAATCTACATCAATTATAAATAATTAAAAAGCTAATCTCTAAATTCATAAATTTGAAAAATAAAACCCAAAATCGAGATTCATAAATTTGAAAAATATAACCCAATATCGTTTGAACTTTAAGGATGTATTCATTGGATTCATAGTACAAAATTCATCTTATACCCGTTATAGACTTCTTATGCCTCCCATAATGAAGATTTAATGGAACCTTCATCATTCATATTAAGCAAGAAAAAACTCTTCCCTCGTGATCATCTAGTGTACATTGTATATATCTAAATATAGTTTTCAAGAATATATATATTTTTGTTTGGCTTAAAATCATGTGTTTTTTATCATTTGAAGACATTCGAACAAATAAAATAAGATTGATGTACTCATATGCACATTTCAGAATGTGTATTTGTATTATGTATTTCAAGAACTAATTATTATAACACCTAACACTAAGGTGTAATTTGATGAAGGCTCCCATTTTACACTAGTTTCTAAAATATTCTGTCTTATGTCTATATGTGTTTGTTAATCAATATTTTTGATACCAAATTGATATTGGAATATAATTTTATTAAGTGTTTCAATGCACTTTTCTTCCCCATGTGATCAATAATTAAATATTCACATATCAATTAAATATGATTTCTTTATAATATACTTTCATATTAACTTAAATTAATGATTTAAAGATCATAAAGATCTAATAGAAAAGATCGGAGGTGAGGCTCTCTCAACGGAGAAACCCAAAACAACACTATAGAATTACAAAGAGACTTCATGGATGAGGCCAAAGAGTGCACAATAAATGCTGCTCATTATTAATAATATATCTAAATACATTAAACATAATACTACCTCTAATACATTAAACGAAATACATTGAAACTAATATGAAAATGGGGAGTGTGGGCCTCCCATACAAACCATTCCTCCCGTTTTAAGTGGAAAGCCTCCCTACTTGACTACCTCCCAGTTTAGGTTGGAAGTCATACTTGGAAATAAGAGAAGCCAAATGTAGAAGAGGTGCCGAGCTTTGTTGGAATTGGATGATGATGATGATGCAGATGGTGTAAGATGCAAGCAGGTGGGGATGCCCATAGAGATTTTCTTGTACATCTTGTTGTAAATAAGCTAGAGGGAGAGATATGTATTTTTTTAGATTTTTGAACCTCCTCTCTTGGTGGTGGAGATGGTACAATATGCGAGCAGGTGGGGATTCCCATACAGCTATTGTTCTTCATCTTGTGGTCATCTTGTTGTAATAAATTTCTTGTGGTCATCTTGTTGTAAATAAATTAGAGGGAGCGATCTGTAAACCTCCTCTCTTGGTGGTGGAGATCTGTGCGCCCTTGGGGCTAGGAGACCTATGTATCCACCAACAAATGAACTGATAATGAAACCCTCAGAAGTGTGTGATCTGGATTGATACAAAAAGCTTGAATCTACCTCGAACCCCATGAAGACCTCTGTGGAAACAAAATTGTGTGAAGTGCTGCAGAGTACGGCTGGAGGATTGGGCAAATAGAAAAAATGGAACTGAAAGAGAATCCACTCAAAGAGAACTAACTAAAAAGAGAATTAATACTGCCACAAAGTAAAGTTGAACTACAAAAATATGAAACCAGCCCTCAGCTTGGACTGCATAGTATTTGAAGATGCCATATTGAAGATGGCTTTCCGGAAAATGCCAAATGAACTTTTGCATAGTGTGGAAGATGGAAGATTCCATGATGTTGAGGATGGCGTGCTGGAGAATGTCAAATGAGATTTGAATATTGTTGAAGGTTCCATGTTGAAGATGGATTGCTCGAGAGTGCTTCTCACTACTGAGTGATAGTTGTTGCTGTTGCCGTGCTTTTCTGACTGTTGTGGAGGCACTGATTCACCTTTTTAGAAAATATGTGTTCTCTTCTATGGTAGCTTCTTGTCATAATCCGAAAGTGAATCCATGGCACTCCAGAAGATGGTATCAACAAGTTTTTTTCTCACCTTCAGCATTCAAATGAAACTTTGCCATCTGCATAGCCAGAATTTCACAATCTCTCTTGCTGAAACTGAAAACAATAACCGGATAATATTTCCGTTGCATTATCATTTTAGCAATCTTGAAAATGTCACTTTATTCACCCTTTATTCACCATATTTACCCACCTGTAGTCCCTTTTGCCACTTTCCATTTCTCTTTTTTCCTTTATCAGAAGCAGCTCCAAGAACATTCATTGCTTTCTCAAAACTGTCTTTCCGAAAAGTGCCTTTCTCATCGACCACCAAGAACAAGTCATCTCCCCCAGAAGGGAAGAGATAGTACTGCAAAGGGAGTGGGCCGATAATCCGTATAAATAATGTGACAAGGCTGTTGATGTACCTTTGCAACCCAATCAGCAAACTCTTTCGCATTTGGCACAGTCGCAAAAAGAAATACGAATCGAGAATTTTTTTGGGAGCCATTACAATGCTCTCTTCCGAGACCACACCCCCTTCTCTATCACGCATGTAATGTACTTCATCAAAGATTATCCAAGCCACTTCCCGCGTACCCTTAGAAGCCCTGTATTGCATGCTCTGTAAAATTTCAGTTTTCATCACCAAGCAAGATGCATTTGGCGCAATTGTGACATCACCAGTCATCAGACCAACATCAGAACTCGTCGCTAAATTCTCTAAATTTTTTATCGCTATATTCTTCTTGCACAATGTTACTTCAAAATAAAGCAAAAATTGATCAATATGGTCATGCCTATACCTAAGACTTTTTTTATTTAAAAAAATTATACTTCAATAAGCATGCCTAGTTATTCAAAAGAAATTAGACTCTCGTATTTACGGTTTTGTTTACCAAATGTAGATAAAAAAGATTTGGAATATTATTTAACAAGTGAGTAACTATATGATGAATTAAGACAATGGTGATATTTTCGCCATGGTGTTAAATTTTACATATGTAGAAGAAACAATTGAAGATATTTTACCATGGAGATCCATGCCATTGACATTTTTAAACCAAAAATAATAATTATTTCCTCGAACTCATTCCGTATAGAGACACACTGTGGAATAAATGTAGTTATTCCTCCATCCTTTGAGTCATTACACCATGTCAATCCCTACATTAAAATGTTACAAGAACTCCAGGTATATGAAAAGGTTCAGTAGACTCTCATCTTTAGACATTTTCTTTTGGGTATAAGCACCCAATAACCTTTCTAATCCCAAATCATAAAATGGATCTCGTTTTCAAATGTTATTTTAATTACAAGCTTTTATGAATCTACACATTTTGCAATGTGAACGTCACATCCATTTATATTTTGAGCTTTTCCTTTTTTATTGTTTCTCATATATGTTTATCATTTATGGTCTCTAATTTCTACTCAAAGATAGATGTGTGGATATCTCATTCATACAAATGTATATTTATTTAAATGAATTTTTTATTATTGATAGGCATATTTTTTTTATTTCATAATTTTTAACCACATGGACCTCTAGCCTCTAAAACTAATATTCAAACCCATCCTAATAATTTGTATCAAACTCTTGTAGAGATGTATGATGGATTAATGATGTGGACATGATCTTAGAGGCCAAAAATCTTGTCTATCTTCATCAAAATTCAAAAACATCTTAAAGTTTATGTTTATTCACAAATCCCTTCCCTCATGTCCATCTATTGTACTATATGCACAAGTTAATTTATTCATAAAAAATATCTATGATCCATTCGTTGCACTTAAAGTTATATAAATCTAATCATTGAAAAGAGGCTCCGAAGAAACTAACATAGTAACATGAAAGAAGTCATATGGATATTTAATATACCTTTCCTTTATAGTTTCATCCAACAATTCCAAATGTTGTGTCACCCTATAGTGTCTTCTTCCTTTTATAATTTCTAGTGCTTTCTATTGTACCAATAACACTTATGCATAAACTTGATGATTTGGGAGGAACTTAAAATATACCGAACTTATAATATTCCAAACTTAAAATGTAATATCTCGAATTTTGGACCTAACACTTATAGGCATGTGTCTATTGATTATCATGATTATCTTGATGTTTTATTTTATATTGGGTCAAAGTCCCCACTACATATGAACATGATGATTTGTTTTATATATTGAGCGTAAGGCAATTATTGATGATATATGTATATGCTTGTTTTTGTTTGGCGTGGACCGTGAAGCACATGATTAATGAGATGTTTTTGTGTTGAGCGAGGATCTCTTGAACACTTGAGTGATTGATGAATTGTGTTGAGCGAGAAGCTCTATAGTACCTAAGTACTTACTTTTGTGTAGAGCGAGAAGCTCTAGAAAACATGAAAAGATAATTGGATGTGTTGGGCATAAGCCGTGGAGCCTTCCATGTTGATGTTGAGCATAAGCTGTGGAGCATGGATCCTTGGACATTGTATCCATATTTGTATCGTACAAGTACATCCTAGCATTTAGTGTTGAGAAAAAGCTATCGAATTGCACTATGTTTGTAACTCCCTGCTATAGGCATTGAATATGGGATCTTGTAAGCGCTAGGGGTTATTGAAAAGTATTTAATAAATTTCGAGCGAAAACGACTCGAGAAAAATATTGATCTCATCATACTTATTTATAAGTGATTAAATGAAATTTTGAATTTCTGTGTTCTCATCAAAGTACTGAAGAGATACCACATTATACAAGGGAAATCCAATATGAAATGATGTTTAGAGTTGCCTAGCCTAGTAAGACCTAAGCCACCTATCTACTTGACCTTAATGAAGAAGTGTTATTAAGTCTAGGGATCATGGTACATGATGCCCGAAGATAATGTTTAACAAGTATTATAGTACTATGTATTTAATAGATAGTATGTATACATAATTAATTATGATTAAATATATATTTAAATAAAATAAAGAAGAGAAGATCCATCAATTATTATTTATTATTATTAAAGGATTAATAAATTGTATAATACCTATGAAAGTTTAACTAGAAACTAGTTAAAAGTTCCTAAGCTAAGTATTGAAAATTGCCCTAGTAATTAAAAAAAGGTTAAATCAAGAAACCAAGGTTTCTTGATTTAACTGTCCCTTTGACTGAAAAGTCTCTCTATAAAGACTGAAGGCAAGCAAAGGCTTGGGGTTCTGATTTTTTTTATCTTGGAGAATTATTATTTTGCGTGTTTTTGGCTCTCAAGTGTTTTCATGGAGAACTTTCTCCTACAAGGAAAAGATGACTGATTCAAAACTAAATACCATTTATGAAACCCTGCCTTAGGATCTCTAAGCTACTTGCATGTTGGAGTGCAGCTCGAGGGGATTCGGATTAGAACTAGGAACGATTCCGGGTCATGGTTGGGAGGAATGTGGTAGTTTCGAAGTGATTTGGTCATCAAAATCAGAGGTCAGATCTATCTTAAATTGATAATGCTCATTATTTAAAAAGTGTGGAGGTGCAGCCATTAAAGGAGCTTTAGGAGGATAAATTACAGGTATGAGTTCTTAGTATGCCCAAGTTCATTTATAGGGTAAATGTTGGTTGATTTATGTCTATGCTTTCATAGATATTATTAACCCTGGAATTGATTGGTTCTCTCCATATCTCCAAGGGTTACATTTCTTAAAATCTAACCCTAGACTCTCTATGCTATCTTCTAGATTATATAATGAATATGTTAGATGAATCTTCCAACGTATTTACTAACCCTGTGGAATTGAAGTTCTTCCTAGGTTCTGCTAGGGTTTGTATCCTCTTCAAATACTTCCTAGGGTTGTAAATATTATCATAGGCTGTATATAGCTAGGATTTCATCTCTAAAGTTTGTTTCGGTATTCATTCAATATTCAGAAATTATTACTGTAAACTAGGTAAATCCAGACCAGTTATTTATCGCTCTCATATTATTTATATCTCTAGTGACATATTACATTTTTCAGTAGATACATGTTTTAGATTATAGTAGATTTAATCATAGGAGTAAGTTTAAAGAAATAAATATACTAAATAGATTCCTTAGGGTATTATTTACCAACATAACTACTTTATATATATATGCACACACACACACACACACACACACACACACATAATGCCATCAAGTATAAACATATATGAAAACTATCTATATATTTAATTTCAAAATTAAATAAAGCATCTAAGACCTTTCAAGTTCTATATCCATATTACAAATTTACATTAAAAATACTCCACATAAATGAAACAACATTATCAATAATCACAGGAGGCATCATGACCATCCATGTGGTCCTTTACAATTCTTTGATCATATTTCATATAAAAGAATCCACACTTCTAACTTTTCCATCTAAACGTAACCATAAACAAAATTACATAACTCAACAAACATTACCATAGACACATTAAAATAATACATCATATACAGTAAATCATATCATAAATCCATATATTTCAAACAGTAACAGGAATCGAATCCTGTGGGCATGCAATCCCAGTTTGTTTTATTTATTAAAATACAACTCATTAAATTACATTAAAAACCCTGCTTACCAACAGAGGTCGCGACATCGATTTCCATGGATGTCCAGACCAAGGTAAAGCCATAATAACAAACCATACGTAATGTATATACAAAATGACAAACAAATCCTATAACCATTCTCATACAAGACACACTATACATCAAATCATATGAGGATGTGGTTTATAAAATACATCTATTAAAATATAAATACACAGAGTCCATTTACATTTAAGCAACAAACACCATTGAGGGTCTTTAAACCTTGGCCTCTAAGAAGCCCACTATTGCACAACACTCATATAAGTCATAGCCTCGGCCAAAGTTTTATTTTAATACACAGTCCTACCAATATTAACCCTATGATATACTATCACAGCATTGTGGGAAAGGCACATGCCATTCACAGCATGGCCTATACCCATGCTGTCTATATCTATAAATTACAACTAAGTAACGTTGTAATACACAGAACCTTCAAGCCAGTGAATTCTTACATAATCCACTATAACAACAGAATAACACAGCAAAATCGTGCTATGCACACCACAAGTTAAAACCTGGTAATCAATTAATCAAAACATTATCCATCCATTTAGACAGAGCTTGCCAAGTAAACTACACAGTCATCATATTAAAACTTATAAACAAGTTTACACAAGCATTGCAATGGGATAATGCACCATTGCAAGAAATGTTGTATCCCATGGCTAAAATCCCCCAATGAAAACAATTTTCTTAACCAAAAACCAAATGTGCTACGAAGCCCAAACATTCCTCTCTTCACTGCTAAAATATCCCAAGTAAAATTTCAAACCCAAATGTATACACAGAACCAGAGGGAGTGCGACTTCACCCATGACCAAAGCCATTTCAACATTGTTCAAAACCCAAGTCTGTAATCATATGCCTGAAGGAGAAATTTAAAACCCCACATCGAAACCCACTGCATAAAACCAAAAACCAAATAATAATCTATGCGTAGTCTACCCAAGAGGGCCGAAAGGTAGCAACTAAAATCTTGTTTAGAGGATTACCGTGGCCATGAGTGCAAACGTCTGGAGTCCATAGAAGCAAATCCATTCTACTTCTCATTCCCTTTCAGCACCTGCAAAACACAAGCCAAACGAAGCATGAGAAGCATGGCCATGAACAAATGTTAAATGAAACCAATGTGCAGGCATATTAAAACCAACAAAGACTTACCTCACAGTATGGAGGTTGCCTCCATGGTTTACCCTCTGCACAGAGCCAAAGTGAAAAACCCCAAATGACAAACAACACACAACCATTATGAACCAAGCCTAAGGGAAGGGTGTCACGTTTCACCAGACTCATTGAATGCACCAGCTGGGAACCATTAACTCCACAGAAAAACCCGCTCTCCATATTTTTGTTTTGCTGCATCCAACGTATGATCACCTCTCACATAAAGACTTAAACCCTGCTATTGTATGGTTTATACCATATGTTATATTGCCCCCGAAACTCTATCACACGTTAACATATTACAAAGTTTTCATTATGATAGAATTACAATAATACATAGTCCATAGGATGCGTTAGTCCAAATTCAAATAACCCATGCTTAAAGTATTTAGATAATGTTTAGACCATAGGTTTAGAGCTTAGGGTTTTAATCCCTTAGTAACAAGGTATTTATGCTTAAGATTCATGGCATACAAAGTATGCCATGATAACATCTCTAACTATAAAAATCCAAAGGTCTGCTCTTAAACCAATATAATAACCTGTCAATAAAAGAACATAAGAGATGTTAATAGGTATAGTAAGAATATACATAGAACGTAAAATGTATTAATGACATATAGACTAATGAATTTAAAACATAATGAAGAATAATTAGTGTACAGAAAATTTATCCGTAGTAGCTACATTGATGATAACAACACTTACCAAGTTATAAAACCAAGTCAATAAGCAGTGTAACAACTAGCAGCAGGTCTTCTAGGATAAAGATGGTCAACACACTTTACACGAGATCCTATCGCAAAGTAATGAAATGCATACGTAAATAAAAGAGGTGCCTTAGTTTGAATGACTAAGTAAGCCTGGGTAACCAAGTAATACTTTACCTCTCAAACCGTCATGGTAGAACAAGTCCTGCCACTCTGCCCACTTTGTTTCCACAAACAAAGTTAAGTTAGGAATCCATAATTAACAAGTGCAACAATGCAGAAATACCGAAGCACATAAATCCAATGACGACATATAAATGACAAAACGTAAGAATAGCTTATGACTAAAGAGAGATACATAAAGTGTACGATAGAGTTCCGTAAGTAAATAATGTTCCATCTAGGTAGTTTTTACTAGCCTATAAAAAAAAATCGATTTTTGGGGACATTACAAGTGGTATCAAAGCCCAGTTTCAATACTAAGAGACCTATGGGTGCACCAAGCATTCACGTAGAGAAAATAAAGTAGGATTATTAAAAAAAATTACTAATTGAAATTTTTCTGTCATTTTAAAAAAATTGTGTTTACAGGAAATTTGCACAGCACTGTTCAGTTTATGAATACTAAGGAAGAAAACAGTCGTCAAGGGAAGATGACCACCCCCACTCCAGAAGCAGAGCTGGTGGTAGAGCTTAACTCTGATATTTTGAAAACTTTACACAATCTTCAAGCTGAGTTGAAAAATATTAAATCCATAAAGGATTGGCCTACCCCTACTAGTGTCATTGAAATTAGGTCATTCTTGGGATTAGCCAAATATTAACGAAAGTTCATTGAGAAATTCTTGAGAATATCTTTCCCCATGACTTCTTTGTAGAAGAAAGCAAACAAGTTCATATGGACCGACAAGTGCAAAGAAATTTTTCAAAATATTAAGCATCTTTTGATGACCGAATTGGTGTTGCGGATTGTGAATCCTGATGGGGATTTCGTTGTTTGCATGGATGCAAGCAAGGAAGGACTTGGAGGAGTCCTCTTGAAGAATGATCACGTGATCTATTACGAGTTGTGGAATTTGAAAGAACATGAGCAAAATTACCCTACACACGATCTTGAGTTAGCAGCCATCATCCATGCTTTGAGGATGTGGAGGCACTACCTCATGGGAAGGAAGTTCCTTCAAAAGATAAACAATATGAGTCTAAAGTATTTATTTGATCCACCGGATATAAATGTGAGGCAAGCCAAATGGTTGGCTTTCCTCAGCAAGTACCATTTTGAGCTTAAGCACATTAAGGGCAAGGAGAATAAAGTTGTCGATGCTTTGAGCTGACGAACTCACATGATTTCCAAGGTGACTTTGAGTGAAACCGATGCAAATTTGCATGAAAATATTAGAGCGGTGAACAAAGTTGACCCATTCTATGTAGATATCCTTAATAAAGTCTAGGAGGATAAGTTGTTTCAACAACAAAAAGAATAGAAGGTCGATGAATCCAGACTTCTATGGTTCAAATATCGCTTGTATGTTCCAGAAGGAGAAGAAATTTCGTCCAACATCCTCACAGAATTCCATAGGGCACCCTACTTGGGGCACCCAGGATATCAAAAGATGATATCCACTGTGAATAGATACTTTTTCTAGCCTAAGTTAAAGGCCGAAATTTTAATGTTTATTACGAAATGTCAAGAGTGCCAGCTAGCCAAGGCTGAGCATCAGCATCCTTCGGGATTGCTGTAGCTGTTACCCATTCTGGAATGGAAGTGGAAAGTTATTAGTATGGACTTTATCAGTGGTTTACCAAAAAGTAATAAGAAAAATGATTTTATTTTTGTGGTCATCAACAAGTTGTCGAAGGCAGCACACTTCATTCCTGTAAAATCGACCTACAAGGCCGTGAACATTGTTGATATCTTTTTGAAAGAGATATTTAGATTACATGGGATACCCAAGGTAATTATCTTGGATTGAGATGTTAAGTTCAAAGGGAAATTTTGGAGATGTTTATTCTTAATATTGGAGACACAGTTGAACTTTAGTATTGCATATCACCCGTAAACAAATGGGCATAATGAAAGAGTAAACCAAATTGTCGAGGACATGCTCCGAATCTATGTCATGAACAATCCTATGAAGTGGGAGGATTACTTGCATCTCACAGATTTTGGGTATAACAATGGTTATTAGGCTTCCACCAAGAGGATTCCCTTTGAGGTACTCTATGGACGGAAGTGTAGGACACCAGTTACTTCGGATAACCCAGTGGATCGGCTCATGTTAGGGCCTGATTTGTTGATGGACTTGGGAATATTTGGTTACCAAGGTCTAGGTGAACCTTAAGGGAGCACAAGACCTCCAAAAAAGTTACACGGGTCGAAAAAAAAGGATAATTATTTTCAAATAGGCGATCATGTTTACTTGAAAGTAAAATCCAAATGAAGCTAATTGAGCTTGGGTAGGTGCAATAAGTTAGCACCTATATTTTGTGTATCTTTTGAAATACTAGCCAAGAAAGGGCCAGTGGCTTATTAAATAGCGTTTCCTGTGCATGTGAAACATGATGGGGAGTTTTCCCCTGAGCCTACTCATATATTTGACAAAAGAGAAGTGTAGCTTCAGAAGCGCACCATGGTCCAATTGAAAGTGGAGTGGAAGCACTTTGAGGCTAACGAAGCTACTTGGGAGAATGAGGCCACCATGAGAAAGGTTTACCCCGCCTTGTTTCATGATATTGTTCCAAGTCCCTAGAACACTAGGGATGGTGTTATTCTAAGAGGGGAGGGATGAAATATCCTGAATTTTGGACCTAACACCTATAGGAATGTGTCTATTGATTATGATGATTATCTTGATGTTTTATTTTATATTGGGTCAAAGACCCCATTACATATGAACATGATGATTTGTTTTATATATTGGACGTAAGCCAATTATTGATGATATATGTATATGGTTGTTTGTGTTGGGCGTGGACCTTGAAGCACATGATTGATGAGCGTTTTTTTTGTTGAGCAAGGAGCTCTGGAACACTTGACCGATTGATGAGTTATGTTGAGCGAGAAGCTCTGGAGCACCTGATTACTTACCTTTGTGTTGAGCGAGAAGCTCTGGAACACATGAAAAGATAATTGGATGTGTTGGGAATAAACCCTGCAGCCTTCCATGTTGATGCTGAGCATAATATCTCGAACATCGGATCCTTGGGAATTGTATCCCTAGGTGTATCTTACAAGTACATCCTAGCATTTAGTGTTGAGCAAACGCTATGGAATTGCACTATATTTGTAACTCCCTGCTATAGGAATTGAGTATGGGCTCTGGTAAGCACTAGGGGTTACTGAAAAGAATTTAATAACTTTTGAGTGAAAACAACTCGAGAAAAATATTGATCTCATCATACTTATTTATAAGTGATTAAATGAAATTTTGAATTTTCGTATTCTCATCAAAGTATTGAAGAGCTACCACGTTATATAAGGGAAATCCAACATGCAAGGATGTTTAGAGTTTCCTATCCTAGTAGGACCTAAGCCACCTATCTACTTGACCTTAATGAAGATGTGTCATTAAGTCTAGGGATCATGGTACATGATGCCCGAAGAAAATGTTTAAAAAGTATTATAATACTATGTATTTTATACATAGTATGTATAGAGAATTAATAATGATTAAATAAAAGAAAGAAGAGAATCTCCATAAATTATTATTTATTATTATAAAAGGGTTAATAAATAGTATAATACCTATGAAATTTTAACTAGGAACTAGTTAAAAGTTCCTAGGTTAAGTATTGAAAATTACCCCAGTAATTAAAAAAAATGTTTAAATCAAGAAACCAAGGTTTCTTGATTTAACTGTCCCTTTGACTGAAAAGTATGTCTATAAAGACTCAAGCCAAGCAAAGGCTTGGGATTTTGACTTTTTTTATCTTGGAGAATTATTATTCTACCTGTTTTTGGCTCTCAAGTGTTTCCTAGGAGAACTTTCTCCTGCAAGGAAAAGAGGATTGATTCAGAACTGAATACCAGTTAGGAAACCCTACCTTAGTATCTCTAAGCTACTTACATGTTGGAGTCCCGCTTGAGGGGATCCGAATTAGAACCGGGAATGGTTCCGGCTCATTATTGGGAGGAACGTGGTAGTTCCCACGTGATTTGGTCATGAAAATAAGAGGTCAGATCTGTCTTAAATTGATAATGTTGGTTATTTGAAAAGTGTGCAAGTGGAGCCATTAAAGGAGTTTCATGAAAATAAATTACAGGTATGATTTCATAGTATGCCCAACTTCATTTCTAGGGTAAATGCTGGTTCCTTTATGTAAATTATTTCATAGATATTATTAACCCTGGAATTGATTGGTTCTGTCCATATCTCCTAGGGTTACATTTCTTAAAATCTAACCCTAGAATCTCTATTCTATCTTCTACATTATATAATGAATATGTTAGATCAATGTTCCAATGTATTTACTAACCCTGTCTAATTGAAGTTCTACCTAGGCTCTGCTAGGGCTTGTATTCTCTTCAAATACTTCCTAGGGTTTAAAGATTATCATAGGGTGTATATAGCTAGGATTTCATCTCTAAAGCTTGTTTCTGTATTCATTCAATATTCAGAAATTATTAATGTAAACTAGGTAAATCCATACCTGTTATTTATCGCTCTCCTAGTATTTATATCTCTATTAACATATTACATTTGTCAGTAGAGACATGTTTCATATTATAGTAGATTTAATCATATGAGTAAGTTTAAAGAAATAAATATACTAAATAGATTCCTTAGGGTATTATTTACAAACAGAACTACTTTATAGATAAATTTATACACACACACACACACACACACACACACATAAGGCCATCAGCTATAAACGTATATGAAAACTATCTATACATTTAATTTCAAAATTAAATAACTCATCTAATACCTTTCAAGGTATAGATCCATATTACAAATTTACATTAAAAATACTCCACATAAATGAAACAACATTATCAATAATCAGAGGAGGCATCGTGACCATCCATGTGGTCCTTTAAAATTCTTTGATCATATTTCATATAAAAGAATACATAGTTCTAACTTTTCTATCTAAACATAACCATAAACAAAATTACATAACTCAACAAATATAACACGAATCCATATATTTCAAACAGTAACACGAATCGAATCATGTGAGCATGCAATCCCAGTTTGTTTTATTTATTAAAATACATTTCATTAAATTACATTAAAAACCCTGCTTACCAACATAGGTCGCTACATTGATTCCCATATTTGTCGAGACCAAGGCCAATACATAATAACAAACCATACATAATGTATATACAAAATGACAACCAAATATTATAACCATTCTCATACATGCCACGCTATACATCAAATCGTATGCGGGATGTGGTTTATAAAATACATCCATTAAAATATAAATACACACAGTCCATTTACATTTAAACAGCAAACACCATCGAGGGTCTTTAAACCCTGGCCTCTACAAAACCCACTATTGCACAGCACTCATTTAAGTCATGGCCTCGGCCAAAGTTTTATTTTAATACACATTCCTACCAATATTAACCCTATGCTATATTATCGCAGCATTGTGGGAAAGGTGCATACCATTCACGGCATGGCCTATACCCACGTTGTCCATATCTTTAAATTACAACTAAGTAACGTCGTCATACACAGAACCTTCAAGCTGGTGAATGCCCATATAATCCACCATAACAACAGAATAACATAGCAAAATCGTGCTATGCACACCACAAGTTAAAACCTGGTAATCAATTAATCAAAACATTATGCATCCATTTACACAGAGCTTGCCAAGTAAACTACATAGTTATCATATTAAAACTTATAAACAAGTTTACAAAGGCATTCCAATGGGCTAATGCACCATTGCAAGAAATGGTACATCCCATGGATAAAATTCCCCAACGAAAATGATTTGTTGAACCAAAAACCAAATGTGCTACAAAGCCCAAGCATTCCTATCTTCGCTACTAAAATAACCCAAGTAAAATTTCAAGCCCAAATGTATACACTAAAATAGAGGGAGTGTGACTTCAGCCATGGCCAAATCCATTTCAACATTATTCAAACCCAAGTCTGTAATCATATGCAAAAAGGAGAAATTTAAAACCCCACATTGAAACCCACAACATAAAACCCAAAACCAAACAACAATCTATGCGCAGTCTACCCAAGAGGGATGAAAGGTAGCAAGTAAAATCTTGCTCACAAGCTTACCACGGCTATGAGTGCAAACGTTTGGAGCCCACAGAAGCAAAGCCACCCTGTTCCCCATTCCCTTTCGACACCTGCAAAACACAAGCCAAACAAAGGATGAGAAGCATGGCCATGAACAAACGTTAAACCAAACCAATGTGCAGGCGTGTTAAAACCAACAAAGACTTACCTCATAGTCTGGAGGTCACTTCCATGGTTTACCCTCTACGTAGAGCCAAAGCGAGAAACCCAAAATGACAAACAACACACAACCATCATGAGCCAAGCCTAAGGGAAGGTTGTCATGTTTCACTAAATGCATTGAATGCACCAGCTTGGAACCATTAAATCCACATAAAAACCCACTCTCCATAGTGTTGTTTCGTTGCATTCAAGGTATGATCACCTCTCACATAAAGACTTAAACCCTAATATTGTATGGTTTATACCATATGTTATGTTTGTTGAAGACGTTTACCACCATACACACTCATTTTGGTCAATTTGGCTTAGTTAAACCACTATCCTAAGTTTTATTGACTTAATTGACATCAGAGGAGCATTGTATGACATCAACATGAGCACACCCATGCCTACCTTCAGTCAAGGAGGCTAACTAAGCCTTCTCCTTCATTCGGGGAGGCTAACTAAAGCACTATGGGGGTGATATGAGTGTCATAAATGCACTTAATTGTTAATTTATGGTTACAATTAGTTAAATAGAGTATTGAACACACCTCCTTTCATTAAATTGATTATTTAATGACTATTTAATGAACTGGATTCAACAGGGGCACCTCCAACCACTTCTGATGGTTAGTTACATTTCAGTTAACCTCATCGTGGTTCATTGGAGTCATTGATGCGCTACCACTTGTTGGTTGACTTGTAGTGACATGTGTCTAAGCTACTTTTAGTTATACTCAGACATTTGTTGCACTCCAACTTCAGTTAGGACTCAATTAAGTCAATTAGGGTTTTGATCAATGGTTAACCTGAGTGTTCACTGTGGCTTACATTCAGTTAAGCTAGACTCACTCATTCAATTCAAATGACCTCCTTGGGAATTCAAATTGTCTTGGAATTCATGCATCTGGCATGATCATTGTATTGTATCATCATTCTTTCATTTAATTATACAGAACTGCTACTTCCATTGTAGCACCATTTTGACAATTTTATGCACATTTGTTTGAATTCTTTGTGAGACTGTGTTTTCAGTTCCTAGACCAATATGACAAATTAATATGGTATAAGAGCTCACGGTGGGACAAAGCTTAGATCTCTCAAAAAAAGGTTTTTGATAGATCTTGCATGAAAATTTGAGCAAATCTCAAAAATTTCAGCACTGCACAAGAAGCTAAGGCTTACCACTTAATACCCCAAGGAAATTGTTGGTCAATCTTGCTTGATAAACTATGCTAGGTGTGATGAAATCCTACAATGTGAAGGATGTCTGAACTTATAGTGCCCCTTTTGTTGTGATTTACAGGTTTGTAACAGGTGAAAGCATTCACTCCAACAGTTTCAAATGGCTTCTTCTGTAGAACTCTTGACTCCATTCAATTTCCACTCATGGAAAGGAGACATGGAGATCCATCTACATGCTAGAGGACTCTATAGGGTCATTATGGACACTAAAGAAGATCCTGCTTTTGTGATAGAAAAAGCTAGATTCTTGAACAAGAAAGATGAAGCATTCAGATTCTTGTGCCTCTCTATTTCCTAGGATCTTGTTGTCCATCTCTTAGGATTGAAGACTCCAAAGGAAATATGGGACAAATTGGAAACCCTGTATGGAAAACAGGATGATTTGAGAGTATACCATCTTGAGAATGAGTTGATGTATCTCTAGCCTTCTAATTTTGAGACCTTGAATGATTTTTTCACAAAGTTAAAGCACATTGTCTTACTGTTGAAGCAATGTAAGGTGGAGAAGGAGGATTATCAGCTCATCCTCACCATACTCTCCAAACTTGGAGCTGATTATTTGGTTTTTGTCTCTACATTGCGTGTGGGGAAGCTCACAACCCCTGGATGGAAGATGCCTTCACTCAATGCCTTCATTGAGTCCCTAACAAGTGAACATGATAAGCTTGTCCAGATGGGGATCATCAAATCCTCCTGTGATCAAGTCCTCTAGTTCTTGAGGCCCAAATATCTGAAGGGTGAAGGAAATCAGTAGAAGAACCCAAAAACCAAATTCGAAGATCCTAATCCTAAACTTTAAAACCAGTAGCATGAAGAGTCTTTCGGCTGAAAAAAGAACAAAGGAAAAGGGCATCATGGAAAGGAAAAAGTCAAGTGTTCATACTATAGGAAGGGATTCCACCCTAAACATGCCTGCATGAAAAAGAAACTTGATGAAGCTACCTCTCTCCTTGAGAGAAATCACATCAATCTTCCAGAAAGTTTTCAAAGGAGAGATCAGCAAGATCGGGAACCATAGCATGAAAGACGTCATGCCTTCATGGCAAGCACTTCAAATTCCAAAGCACTCTTGATAGATTCTGGAGCTTCGAACCAAATGATGGCCGAAAGAGAATACTTCTCATCTTTGGAGACTGGAAAACCCATTCCCATCCACATGGGAGATGACTCCACCATCATTTCAAAAGGACAAGGTACTGTAGATCTTGAGAATGGCTATTTTTCAAATGTTTTGTATGTACCATCTATGGCATCAAACCTCCTTAGTGTTTATAAAATGACACATATAGGAGTGACAAAGAGAGTATCCTTTAGCCTAAATTATCTAGAGATCATAGAACTTGCATCTGGTAAACTTGTAGCAAAAGGCCTTGCAAACCATCATGCAAAATCCTATGAGTTCTCCCATTTTGTGGCGGATGCAAAGCCCACCACATTGTTTACTTATGGAAATGAAGTTAGTAAACTATGGCATGAGAGGTTCAGCCATCTGAACTTCAAATACTTGTAGAAATTATGGAAAAATTCTATGGTTGAAGGCCTTCCGGTCATCAAGGCAACCAGTGGAATTTGGAAGGGCTGTGTTGTTGGAAAGCACCCTGAGCATAAGTTCGATCGGGGGAAGGAAAGACGAGCATCATGCATCTTGGGACTAATACATTCTGATATCAGTGGTCCCATGCCTATCACATCCATGAATGGATCAAGTTATCTTCTAAATTTCATTGATGATTTTTCTAGGTACACATGGGTCTTCTTTATAAAAAAGAAGTATGAACTCTGTGAAAAATTCACTGAACTGAAGGCCTTGATTGAGAATGCATCTGGCCAAAAGATCAAAATATTGAGATATGATAATGGTAGGGAGTTTTTTAGTAATGAGTTGCTGCACATATGTTCCCAAATTTGTATTCAGGTCCAGCATTCAGTTCCCTACACTCCCCAGTAGAACGGTGTAGCGGAGAGGAAGAATCAGTCTCTCAAGGAGATGACCACCTGTATGTTGGAATCAAAGAAGTTGGCTGCAAATTTGTGGGATGAAGCCATGCATTATACATCATATATTCAAAATAGAGTTCCAGACTCATTCAAGAAAGGGAAGACCCCTTTCGAAGCATACTTCGGACACAAGCCAGATGTGTCAAATCTGCGAGTGTTTGGGTCCACTGCATGGGCCTGAATTCCACTTGATAAAAGAGGGATTTAAAACCGCAAAGCGTAGAATGTCTATTTATTGGGTATCCTGATGACTCAAAATGTTTCAATTTACTACATATCAAAACAAAACATATCATCATTGGAAGGAGTGTCAAGTTCGATGAGCCTCTTAGGGAGGTGGAACTAGTGAAGGAGAAAATTGTTGAATTTCCTTCCTATTATACTGAATATTTGGATGATGAAATTGGGGGTGATGACCCTGATTTGTATCCTATGATTTATGATATAAGTGTATATAAAATATCAGAATCTGAATTAGAACATGAAGTACAAAATTATCTCCCAACTTGGGCCTGACAGACACTCTCATCCACAGGAGATAACATTGGAAATCTAGATGATCCAAGGAGAACTCGATCTGATTTTCAAAGAGTAGGTATTGCGCTCTCTTGTCCTAATTATTTGTTATATAAATATTGTTATTTTATGATAATTTTAGACCCAAAATCCTACTACCATGCTTGGAAGGATCCGAGATGGAAATTTGCCATGGATGAAGAGATGAATTCTCTTCAGAAAAATACTACTTGGGAGCTAGTTTCTCTTCCTCTGGTAAGGAAATTGGTTCAATGCAAGTGGGTGTTTTAGACTAAGTTTGCTGTAGATGGTAGCACCTACAAATATAATTCAAGGCTGGTGGAAAAATATTTCTCCTAGGTCCAAGGTGTGGACTACCATGAGACTTTTGCACCGGTTGCAAAAATGGACTCCATCTCCCTAGTTTTGGCAATTTCAGCATCTAAGCACTAGGAAGTGCATCATATGGATGTTAATTCATCCTTTCTGCATGGAGATATTCATGAGGAGATATACATGAAGCATATTGAGGGCTTAATTTCTAATCCATATTTGGTTTGCAAGCTAAATAAGTCACTATATGGGTTAAAACAGGCCCCAAGAGAGTGGTATTCCAAGATGGATGCCTTCCTTCTGTCGCAAAACTTCCAAATGTGTAAATCAGATCCAAATGTGTATATACAATAGTCTGATGATCATTTGATTATTATTGTTTTATATTTTGATGACTTACTGATCATAAGTAGCACAGTTGCTTCTATTTCAGTCATCAAAACTGCTCTTCACAATGCATTTGAAATGAGCGATTTGGGGCTCTTAAAACAATTTTTGGGGTTCGAAATTGAACAAAATTATGATGGGATAATGGTCACTTAGTCAAAATGAATATCAGACCTGTTATTCAAGTTTAACATGGCTGAATGTAGAGCTTCTCCATTTCCTTTCCTTTCAGGGATCAGCCTTGAAGAAGGAAAAGCACACCTCCCATGGACTGCACTATTTATCGATAGTTGATTGGTAGATTGCTGTACTTGACTCATTATAATCCTGATATCTATTATTCCATGAATTATATATCAAGATACATGTAGAAGCCCCATGATATTCATTGGAAGGAAGCCAAGAGGATCCTCTAGTACATTCATGGAACTAGGACCTACGACATTCACTATGCTGGAGACTCCGAGCTAGAGCTGGTTGGATACACAAATTCTGATTGTGTGGGTGATTATATTGATCAAAAGTATACTTCCATATATTTCTTCATGTTTAGTGGTGGCCCCATTTGTTGGTCTAGAAAAAAGTAGGCCGCCATAGCATTGTCTTCAGCAGAGCTCGAGTATCGATGAGCGGTGAATGTTTGCATCCAAGCTGTTTGGTTGCAAGGCATTATTTCACAGTTTGATCTTGGTTGTACTTTGTCCACTATCCTATTTTGTGACAATAAAAGTGCTTTTAAGATATCCACAGATCCAGTTACTAGGAATAGGACCAAGCATGTAGAGATACACATGCACTATATCAGGGAGCTAGTGCATGACAGGACCATCATTTTGCAATATTGCCCGACTGATGAGTAAATTGAAAACATCTTCACCAAGATATTTTTAGGAAATAAGTTCACTTACCTCCATTCACTATTGGGGGTGAGTTCATTAGGGTGATCCAACTACTTTCAGTGTTCATCTTGAGGGCGGGGGGTTTCCCACTGGGTTTTCCCTCTTTTCCTCACTTAGTTTGTGTTGAGCATTGTTTGAGTTTCAGTATTGTACAGGGTGACCTATGGACTTTGTTTCTATGGCCCTAGCACTCTTATACACTTTATGTTTTCTACTTGTCATGAGTATAACTTAAGGGGGGGTGTTGGAGACGTTTACCACCATACACACTTATTTTGGTCAATTTGGCCTAGTTAAACCACTATCCTAAGTTTTATTTACATAACTGAAATCAAAGGAGCACTATATGACATCAACATGAGCACACCCACGCCTAGCTTCAGTCAAGGAGGCTAGCTAAGCCTTCTTCTTCATTAAAGGAGGCTAACTAAAGCACTCTGAGGGTGATCTGAGTGTCATAAATGCACGTAATTGTTAACTGATGGTTAAAATAAGTTAAATAGAGCAATGAAAATGCCTCCTTTCATTAAATTGATTATTTAATGAACTAGAATCAACAAGGGCACCTCCAACCACTTTTGATGGTCAGTTACACTTCAATTAACCTCATCGGGGTTCATTGGAGTCATTGATGCACTACCACTTGTTGGTTGGATTATAGTGACATGTGTCTGAGCTACTTTAAGTTAGACTTAGTCATTTATTGCACCCCAACATCATTTAGGACTCAATTGAGTCAATTAGGGTTTTGATCAGTGGTTAACTTGAGTGTTCATTGTGGCTTACATTCAGTTAAGCTAGACTCACTCATTCAATTCAAATGACCTCCTTGGGAATTTGAATTGTCTTAGCAATCATGCATCTGGCATGATCATTGTATTGTATTATCATTCTTTCATTTGATTATGCATAGCTTCTACTTCCATTGCAACACCATTTTTCAAATTTTATGCATGTTTGTCTGAATTATTTGTGAGACTGTGTTTTGAGTTCCTAGAACACTGTGATAAATTAATAATGTTTCCACCCAAAATATATCACATGTTAACATATTACAAAGTTTGCATTATGATAGAATTACAATAATTCATAGTCCATAGGATGCGCTAGTCCAAAGTCAAAGAACCCATGCTTAAAGTATTTAGATAATGTTTATACCATAGCTTTAGAGCTTAGGGTTTTAATCCCTTAGTAACAAGGTATTTATGCTTAAGATCCATGGCATACAAAGTATGCCATGATAACATCTCTGACTATAAAAATCCAAAGTTCTGCTTTTCAACCAATATAATAACCTGTCAATAAAAGAACATAAGAGATGTTAATATGTATAGTAAGAATATACATAGAACATAAAATGTATTAATAACATATAGAATAACAAATTTAAAACATAACAAATAATAATTAGTGTACAAGAAATTTAGTCGTAGTAGCTACATTGATGATTACGACACTTACCAAGTTATAAAACCAAGTCGATAAGCAGCGAACAACTAGCAGCAGGTCCTAGTCAACACACTTTACACCAGATCCCGTCGCAAAGTAATGAACTGTGTAAGTAAATAAAAGAGGTGCTTTAGTTCAATTGAACTAAGTAAGCCTGTGTAACCAAGTAATACTTTACCTTGCAAACCGTCATGGGAGAACAAGTCCTGCCACTCCACCCACTTTGTTTCCGCAAACAAAGTTATGTTAGGATTCCATAATTAACAAGTGCAACAATGTAGAAAGGATGAAGCTCATAAATCCAATGACAACATATAAAGAACGAAACCTAAGAACAACTTACGACTAAACAAAGATACATAAAGTGTATGATAGAGTTCCATAAGTAAATAATGTTCTTTCTAGGTAGTTTTTACTAGCCTATAATTTTTTTATTTTTTTATTTTTGGGGACTACATAAAATATACAATTGTGGTATCAAATTCATACATTCACCTAATATTATTTAGTTTTCCACTCCAAATTTTTTAACTGTTTGATTGTTGAATAATATTCACATGCAAATAGTCTCCCTTAAATTATGAAAAACCATCTCTTCATAACACACTTTATTAATAGATTCAATGTGAGTTAAGAAAAATATATAGAGTTGTTATAGGCCATAGTGGGGTGGTCATCATTGTTATGATTAGATAATGTGCTTACCCAAACAAAAATTGTTTTGGTGGTGTAAACCAACTTAATAAAATGGAACACAAATAACTCAAGCTTTAAAAATTGAAAAACAAAATTAGGATTTTGGTTACACCTTCATTGGCTTACACAACATAATCAAATTTCCTATATATTTTTTATTTAGCCCATTAGTATAGCGCACATTAGAAATAGGGTATAGATGTCAAAAAAACACTCTTTCGACTCTATTTTTTATTTACATAGAAAATGCATGGAAAAACAAATGACTTAAAACAAAGCAAACATGCAAGAAAATAGAGAACCAAAATGAAAAAATTAAACAAATGGAGAAAAAATTAAAAATAAATATTGAAATGTAAACAATACACATCCAAAATTTATCTAAAGGGTGTATCTTAGAAAATAATAAACACCTTTGTGTTAAACAAAAACCAATTCAAACTGAAATTACTGTTGTGGAGCATGAATACAATAGAAACCTCTATGAGGTCAACAACATGAACACAATAGAAACCTCTATCAGGTCAACACTGCACACAAATTGTAGAATATTGAAATCATTTCATTACATGCATATACACAAGTTCTTTGATACCATGTTGAAGTCAAACGTCTAAAGGGGGTCAACACAAAATAGACAAACCGATAAATTTACAAACGAGTTTCTCAAATTTAACCAATAAAAAAAGAGCCTCCATGCTTTTAAAACAGGTATCATGGACCAATTTGATGTTAAGAGAAAAATAAATATAAACCTTTATATTTAGGGGAAGATGAACTCTAAGATAGAATTATATATAGAACATATTGTCACAATTAGTTAACAAAAGTACAAACTCATACTAAAGACACAAAATTTACATAACCACACATTCAACAAGGTTGATCTTACTCAATCTCTAAGTCTATATATATTCTAAAATAGATATTTCAGAATCAAAGTATAAACATTGGGATTTATATGAAATACATATATCTCTATCTGATGTCAAATCTCTAGTACACTTTGATGCTACTAAAAAATTGAGTGGAGTAAGTTCCTTATTTTATTTTTTCATTGATAGATTCCTAGTATTTTGATCAAGAAATCACATAATTATTCATAAAGAAGGTCCATAGTATTTTGTGCGTTTGAATGGTTCAACAAATTCAAATATAGAGCATCTCAATATTAATTCATGATTTTTGGGATGTCCATATTTGGCATTGAATATTAAAAATTCGAATTATAGATTGTTATAATGTCATAATGAAATAATTACCTAGTAATATTTGATTTACCTAATTGCTTGAGCTACCCAATTAAATTTATAATATTCGGAAATGAACAATCACTTATTCATATATTACATATATGAAGTATTTATGTGACTTCACTCATTGGCTCTCTTATTTTAGGTCTTATGTAGTTGTTGATACAGAAGTTGAGAGTGTTTCCTTAGGCATAATATTGTCTGAAAGTGAGAGTGATATTGAAAGTGATAGCAACAGTGATGTTGGTAAGAAAAGTGTGAAATCAAAGACACACTCACGTGCTGTTGAGAAGCCTCAAATTTCTTGTAAGTGGTATTTCATTACTCACTTAATTTTTAACTTGCCAACTGTCATTAAGAATTTTGTGGAACTGATAGAAATGGTGATGCTAGGTTTGATAATGTTGTTTTGCTAGAAGTCAATGGTCACACTTTAACCGAAGTTCTATTCTCCAATTTTTTTTAAAGGTATTAGATGTAAAATTTGTAGAAATTAAAATTTTAATGGGCACCATTGAAAATGGTGCCTCTTGGAAAACTCTTTCTTCTGTGAGGCCACTTTTCCTATGGTTCCACACACCATAAATTGGTTTTTTCCTAGATTCCAATAGTTATGAAATAGGAATAATGGCCCTTTTATATCATATTATATGATTTGTGAAAGGTTTAATTGCATGACTCTTAAATCTTACTTTAGCATTTGCTGAAATTTTCAGTAGTAAATGTGGTTTTCTTATCTCTCAAATTTAGAATTTGCTCGAGGTCCTGACAGGGTTTTTAATTGCATATCATAAAATTTGAAATCAATGTGCTAAAGATGTGCATGTTAATTGATATTGAAAATATTTTATTAACTAGGACTTATATGGAAAATCATCTGACTACAGTTTTTTTTCATTCTAGAAAAACTAATTGCATTACCAATGAAAGAAGCTTTAGATAATCAAGGAATTGATGAAGAGAAAGGAATTGTGGTTAAATGTATTGTGGAAGAAGGTGAATTAGTGGAAGAGAATAAGTAAAAAACCAAAGAGATGGATGTTTTTGAAGTTAAGGCAGAAAGGAGTCCAGATTCTCGATCTCCTCAGAGTGATGATCCTAGTAGTTCTAGGTCATTCTTCCTTTCCCCTTTTATTAAAATGATCTGTGAATGTCATGGAAGTGTTATTAAGGTCTATAATTTTGTTTATGGTATTATCTTGGCATTCTTCAGTATATATTATTTCATATATTTTGGTGGTGTATAATTGTGCTTTGTGCACTTTGTTGTCTTATTAATTTAATAAATGGATTTTTCTCTCCAAGGAGTCCCAACATAATCCCTCAGAAGAGTTTGAGAAGAATCCCTAGAAGAATCTTAAGAAGAATCCCTAGAAGGGGCTTGAGTAGGAGCCAGAGTGAAAGTCCTAGGAGAATCTCAAGCAAGAGCCTGAGTAGAAGTCCCAGAAGGGTATTTAGTAGAAGTCCTCAAATGAGTTTGACCAGGAGCCCAAGTGAAATTTCTCACAGGGTTGTAAGCAGGATCCCAAGTCGCATGGATTTAAATAGGAGCTAAGTGTGATTGCTCATAGGACTTTATGTTGGATTCCATAAAGGAGTTGGAGTAGGAATTCACAACAAAAACTAGTTGAAAGTACTTTGAAAAGTTGAAGAAGGCCTCCAAGAAGAAGTTTGTTAAGAGGATCAAGTCATAGTCATGTTGTTGATATGAGTATACTTCCCCATCCTAATAAAAGTCAGACTACTACAAGAAGTCTTAGCCAAGAGGGAACATCTAAAAGTTTTGGGAGAGGTCATGGATTCAGCTTCATTCATAGGGTTCGCCAAACCTAAACCTCCAGGTTCGAATTTTGGTTGACCTAAAAAAATTAAAATATTCGTTTAGGTTCGGCTCTGGTTCGAGCACATTTTTGGAAATGGTTTCAGGTTTTCGGGGGATAGGGTTTTGAATAACATCCTCGATGACAACAAAATCCCAAGGAACATCTCGGACCACATCCCGACCCTCTATGTGTTACCATGAGCCCCCAATGGATATATTGTTGATTGGAGCATCAAATATGTGTGATTCAACCCAAGCCACCAAGAAATCACGGGGACTTCACTTAGTGAACATCTCACATAGCACGTGCAATCATGGGATATTAAAGAATACCCTTAATTTCAATAGATATTGACCCAAACTCTTTTTGTTGAAACCTCCTCCCAATACTTCAAACCTCCTCCCCACCCCTTTTTACACCTCAATCCTTATAAACCACCCTACCCACCCCCACCTTAAACCCCTCACCCCCGCAATACCTGTAATATATTGGTTCAATTTTTAATAATTTTATAACCCACAATATGAACTAGCATGATATGATATTGGTCAATAAGTGAAGCCCCCTGTGCAATAAATACAAAACCCTCACCCGTCGACTTTAGCTCTAGCCTCTGTCAAATGGCATGCGAGTCAACTGGTCCGTGAGAAACCACTCAACTTTGCGATTGCAGCTAGAGTAAATGTTTACAAGATAAAAAAAGCATTTATGGGAGTAAGTGCTTACGATATTAAAAAAACATTTACAGGAGTAAGTGTTTACGAGATAAAAAAAAATTATATTTAGATTTGACCTGTTATAAAATTTTTGAATTTGAGATAAAGGATGTCCATTTAAGTTTTGTAGTTTCAATAATACTTTTTAATTCTTTTTGGAATTGCAATTTCTTTTTTTTAACTCTAGTAAAAGCATTTATTATTAGATTTGATCATGGTTAATTTATTTTTAAGTATTTATTCATCATTATTTTTATTTATATATTTTTATTGATGTTTATTTTTAAATGTTTTACATAATATATATATATATATAAAGGACAACCTAATGTCGAATCTCATCCGAACCTCATCGGAAAATTCAAACCTAAATCGAACTTGAAGGTCACCGAACCCGAACCTGAACTCGAACTGTGTGACCTAGGATTCAGCCAACATTACTCTTATGCTTGATGTTATCATACATGATCTCTATACCTCTATCCCCCAAGGTCTTGTCGCCTTTGTGAAAGGAATATTCCTGAAAGGGACAGGTTTGTATGCATTCATGTGTCTCCCCCTAGAGCTTCCATTTATGGCTTCTTTGTTTCTTTATGTTAGAAACAGTAAGTTCACTTCCACTGAGTATTTCTATGACATGGAAGGTTTTGCATTCATATTTAAATGGATGTTGTTGGTAGTCATTAGGAAACTATACCCATTTCCAACATATGCACAATGATTATAGATTAGAGTCCTATGCCCTGTCATGATTGTAGTTTGTTAAGTATATATAATTCTATTCCTTCTCCTAGTGTTTCAAATCATGTATGGTTTTCCAAAGAAAAAGATAAAAAGATAGCCTCATCCTATACTTTATGGCCGCATGAATATGCTTATATCCAATGTTGTTGGGGATCATGTAGATCTCCTAGTGCAAGCACTGCAACATCAACCTGAGAAGCAAATAAACATTAGGAATTGGAATCACAATATATCCTAACCATTTGTCCTTATGGATACTCATTAGCTTGATGGAAGAAGTAAATTTGCTCATCCCATAGTGGATAGGATCCATGTGAAGCACCAACTATTGGGTTGATCATCCTATTTTGATTCTCTTTATTGCTCCACTTATGCATGACGCCAGGATGATATTTCTTATCTACTATATCCTAGGCATCCACACTAAGATCATAGCTGTTGATAGTTCTCATATAGTGGTACACTTACAATTTTCTAGGGAATAGTGATTTTTGCAATCCCATTAAGTCAATTTCTTGATTTTTTTCAAAATTTCTATAAACTTTTTATGGAATTTATAGGCTTCTTGATCATATATTCTGAACTTATACAATCTATCATCCTTTCTCAACCACTAGATACTCAAAGTTGTGTATTGATCATTTTTACCATTATAGAGGACTATGTAAGTTAGGTTCCCAAATTCGTAAAGGGTGCTAGCTCAATGGAAGAGCGCCTTCCTTACAAGCAGGAGGTTGGTGGTTTGATTCCTCCATTCCCTAATAATATTATAATATCGGTTAAAAACAACTAAATTATTAACCAAAAAATAAGAGATGAGTGACCAAACAATGAAAGATAAGTGACCAAACAAAATGACCAAAATTTGTATATAAAATTATTAAAAATGACTAAATTAGTTAGAAAAACATGAAAGATGCGAAACTAGGCATTAAACAGGATGCAACATGTGGCGCTAATGATGAAGCCAAACATGGCATTGATATGGTAGCAAAATAAGACGTGAAACTAGGCTTAAAAAATTATGCAACACGTGGCGCCAATGATGAAGCCAAACATGGCATTGACATGGTAGCAAAATAAGACGCTACTTTGGATGCAAAAAATGGAGCTCCATAGGAATAAAAATATGGTGCAACAATAGAAGAAATATTTGGCATCATTTTGGTAGCAAAACACGATGTAAAAAAAGAAGAAAAAATTGGTACAAGTTTGGAAGCGAAAATTGGCACATGTTCGGAAGTAAAACATGGTGCAAAATGGGATGCTAAAGTGGTAGAAAAAATGGATGCAATATTGTATGCTACTTTGCAGGATAACATGGTGCTATTAAGGATGCAAATATGGCATTAATGGGGATGCCATTTAAGAAGAAAAATAGGACACTCACTAGGAAGCAAATAGGGCATTATTTAGGAAGCAAACCTGGAGGTTGTTTAGGAAGAAAATTTGGACACTATTCTGGAAGCAAAAAAATAGACGTTATTTTGGACGTCATAAAGGATGCTATCTATGAAACAAAAAATGACATTTTTTGATAAGCTTTAATTTTTTTCCATGATGGGTCCCATATAGAGTCTAGTTTGACCACTCAATGTAAAAACAAGATACACTAAAAAGGGACGCTAATTCCAGGATTTGTTGTAGTGTAGGAACTCTGAAATAGGGTTTTAATTTAATTAAGTTTTAATTTGAAACAGTATAGAGGATAGAGATGGACTCTGTAAAAATAAATCGACTAGTAGGGAAATATTAGTTGAACGAATGCATTTAAAATATATTAATAGGACATATGAAGGCTTAAATCAAAACATTTAACGAGGTCTGTAATGATTTTTCGTTCAAATTTCCTAATTACACTAACATTACAACCATTCTTATTTAGAACTGTGATTTGGGTATGGATGTCCAAACAGAGATTCATAAGAATACACTAAGACCATATATCTATGATTTCTCAGCTAATGAAGATCAATTTACATTAAAACATGACATAAGATATAAAAAATAATAGGAACGCATGCATAGTACCATTTACTATAAAATGTAATTATGCTTCATATCTAAACTTGAATTTTAATTTAACAATATTAAAACAAATAATAAGATAGAATATGAAACATGACACCATTGTTAGGAAAACAGAACTGAAACAGTCGTTCCTCCCAACTAACTCCTAGAGTAGAGAGGTCTCACTTGCTTCAGAACCCTCGAGCATGTTTACTGAACCACAAGGAAAATATCAAATCAATGTGCCATCTCTTGCATTAACATATCAATTCCTCATCCATCGCTATTCTCCTATTTCCTAAATGGAGATACTATTATTGTAGAAATTCAGGCCTGCAGTAGATTAATTTCACTCACAGCAATTAACAATTGATCATGCAAATTATCAACAATGGAGACTGAATATGGAGCT
>LPNX011092950.1:0-20900 GCA_001517045.1 Pseudotsuga menziesii | reverse complement strand
TACTCAGCCGACCGACGTAGTCGGTCTCTCGACTTAGTCGGCTGATCGACTAAGTCGGTCTTCATTCAAGTCGACTTATGTCGACTTGCTCCTTCTACACCACTATTTCTGCCTCTTGAATGTTGTAAGTTGGCCTTGCATTCTCATTCTCAAGTGGACAATTTATGCACATGTGGGGTCCTCCACATTTCCAACATTGGAGAGGTTCTCTGTTCTACTGCGGATCTCTTGGATTCTCTCCCACCACTCCAGTTGGCTTGTTTGCAGCTTGGGATGGTTGCTTCTGCTGATTCCTGAAGCTAGAAGGTTTGAAACCTTTCTTCCTTTGGTCAGACTTCTCATTCTTCTTTTCCTTCCATGTATTATGATAATCAGGTTTACCTATTCTTTGCTCATAGCAATACTTAGCCTTCCTTATTTCTTCTTCAAGAGTTCTAGATTCATAAAACTCAATTTTGTCTTTGTAAGACTAAGGCAATCCACTTAGGAAACGTTGGATTTTCAATTTCTCATCTGTGATATACCTGACATACTTCAACAGCTCCAAGAACTTGTTTACAGACTCTTTCATAGTCTATTGTCACAATCTCAGCTCATGGAATTCTTTAATCTTATCATCATAGTACCTATCAGAGAGGTACTTCTGCTTGAAATACTTCTTGAATTGTTTCCACACAATTCTTCTTTAATTAACCTTCTTTACTTGTCTGTGGTGTTCCCACCATATGGATGCTCTTCCAGTCAAATTGAATATAGCTACCCTTGCTTTCATATTTCCGGAGTAGTCTTGGACTTGGAAATAATTCCTCATCCCAAGAATCCAAGTCTTAGCTTCTTGACCAGTCTTGACCTCACCATTAAAAGTAGGAGGCATTGCCTTTTTGAATTCTTCTCTTGAATTGTTCTTGTAACATCTCCTCCTCTTATTCTTGTGAGATGGAGAGATTGAATCTCCAGTGCATTTTTCAGAATCAGATGACCCACTGGTAGTCCATTCTGGAGTATTCCTTTTGTCCCTGGAAGCCTTCTAGGAAACATAGGACCTTTTGCAGGAATCTCCCCTGGCACTACTCCCGCTTCTTTCTGGATTAGTTGTTTGATGCCAGAGTTTATCTGTCCCTGGATGTCTGTCAAACTATGTAGTATAGCTGCATTTATCTTATTTTGATCTTCTTGAGCGTTAAGCATACTTTCATTGTCTTCTCTACAACTTTGCAAATCCACCCTTAGGATCCTCATGGTGGCTGCAAAATCTCAGGGAGTATCTTGAAATATCCTCTCATTGGACTCTGTCTCGTCATTCCCAACTCTGACATTTTCTCCCATAGCATCTTCCTCAAACTCATAAGGGTCATGTGCATCATTCATGTCATCGATTCTCATCTTGGACCAACCAAGAATGAATTTTTGAAACTTCTCTATGTGGAATGTTGCCTCTGAAGGTGACTATAATTCTGCACAATGCGTTAATAAACATAACTGTAGGTTCATAACAATATCATGAGTTCATAATTACTTACCTGCATTTGGAAAATAATAGATTGACAACTGTGTCAAAACAAAAAAAAAGAATTCTACCAAGAACAAATGTCTTAGGGGGACAACGGGGGTCAAGGGGGCTTGCCCCCTTGTGGCTTCTTTTGATTTTTTTTTGAAATTTTCCTGTCTTTCACATTTTTCCACTGCTAGGAAGAGGGTAACCTACCTCTGTCACTGCTTCTTCATGGCCCATTGAGACCCGTGCTGCAACGAAGTTCTGATACCACACTATAACATCCCTGACCCTCCGACCAGCGAAGAGGATGCTACCAACATACTATCTACCCGAGAAAATAGCCTCATAAATGTAAAATAAAATGCATTGAACTCAAGATACACATATGCACGAAGAATTATCATTCATCGGAAGCAAATTACATTTAATTAAGCATTCAACACATTTTAACATGTTCATCATAATTCCTATCAACAATATAGTTGCATGGGTAAATTCACAAGAATACTTATCTTTGAATGAAGCTTCCCGCAACCAGCTATGTTGCTGCAATGTTCCACCCAACCATAGGCCAATGTGCTCCTTAATCTCTCAACAACATCACCACCCATGAGCTGGCAATGATTCCCCAAGGAAAAGGAAACTAGTAGGCTCACACATAGCCAAAGATATGTCAAAACTCAGTCAAGCCAAAGTTATGTTTAGGTTTATTAGATTGCCAAGGGGATGGAAAGGCTTGTTACTAAACTAGTGAGCTCAACCATAGAGCTATGGACACCTGCACAAGATCTGAATTGGATTTCCCAACACAAGGAATCATCCCCTTCTCTGTTGTACAGTCCCTTAGGCTATGCATTGCTTTCCAGTGCTATTCAAGATTTGCAGTAAGGAATAATCAGCCCTCAAGATCTCTCAGTGAGGTTCCTCATGCAATAGACTAATCAGGAAAATTACCTCTTCCACTCCTAACCGATTTAGAACAAATCAAAGAGTATAACAACTCAGACCAAGGAAAGAGTGCACATACAGCAAAATACAAATTGATGGTCCTTGGAAGAACGTTGAGAAACCCAAAAATGGATTTGTGTATGGAGAAAACACCAGGGAGAGAGATACAATTTCAACAATCATTTAATGACTTCCTATGGCCAAAATCGACCTATGCAAAAACCCAAATCGTGTTTTTTTTATTTTTGAAGGTGATTATGGCAATACGAAAGCCAAAAAGGATGCCAAAAACCCCAAAACCATGAATCTAGCTTCTTTTCCACTCAGCAAGGTGAAAACGATTCCCATCCATTGAAGAATCCATGAAAATGCAAGAAAAACATAAATCTTCCTTTCCACTTACTGAACAATACCAAAACAAATTTTTGGGCATGCAAAAATGAGGAAAATGAGCAAAAGTGTGAATGATTACACACAAGAAACTTCAACTAGATGAAGGAAGCCAACATGAAGGTGAATGGGTGAGGAAAATGGAAGTAATGGGTGAGTAATGTCTTGGGAATGCATTCACAAGCATTTACTTGCCTCACAAGTCAAAAAAATGTTTTCCAAAATCTGATGACTTATTTAATTCGAATTTTTGACTGCCATACTCTTCCCCATTCCCATGCATTAATTAACTCAACCATATTTTGGAAGAATTAAATGATTGGGCACAAAAGACAAAATGGGTAGTTGAGGGTTTGATGGGTTCTCCCTTTGACATTTGGATTTTCTCCATTAGCCCTAGAGGTTAAATATTTCCCCCTCCTTATCCTTAGGAAATCATGCCCTTTTCATTATGGTTGCATTGACATAGCTGGTTGTGGGTATTTTAATTAAAATGCATATTTACATGATGCCAAAATTATAATGTGCCAGATAGCACGATATACCATCAGCAACGATTTTAATCGCCGAAACATAAAAATGATAATCCATGGTGGAGATTTTTTCCGTATCTCCATACCATGATTAATTACAATATATACATCATATACATTTAATGAAAATGAGGTGTTACAACAACTAAATTTATCTAAGAAATCCAATAACTAAACTATACATGCGATTGCCAAATATAAAATAATAAAACTAAATTGTTTAGTTCCATTCTCCTTGAGGATTATGAAGGTATGCATTCATTGTGATCAGAACTAGAGAAGGAGGTGTATCAAAATAGATTTCAAAAGAAATAAAGAAACTGAATGGGATTAAATATAATTTAACTTCTACAAATATATGTAAACTAAGGAGTGTCCAATTACAAGTGATAGTAAACATTTTAATTTATTCCATAAGCAAATGACTTTAATTGAAAAAGATATTATTAACAACTAATCTATCAATTAAGAAACGACATTATTTTAATGATTATTTTGAAGTTAAAAGTATACTACTCCTGCTTGAAACAAATGTAAGGAAAATATAATTTAGAAACAAGCAGAAAACTTAATAAAGAAGCAATGCACATGAGAATGCAATGCAGAAAAGACAGTGAATAAACGTATTCAATACCTAAAATGATAGAGGAATAACGTGTGCTAACCTACAGTTAAAGAGAGAAACCATTCCCTATTGCATAACAAGACAAACTAAAATATAACTGAGGCTAATCTACAACTATGAAATAATTAACATAACTAAACCTACTCGAAGCTAAGTTTGAAATATTAAAGTAATCCAACTCTATCTATTTGCAAAATATGAAACTAGACAACACGCTGAAAGAAGGGCTAGAAGAAAAACTGGAAGTAAACTATGCACGACCAGTCACTTGTGATACTGGAAATGGAAACTATGTTAACAACACAGTAAAAATTATATTATTCACAGCAAACACACATTACAAAAAAACATGGAAATAAACAACATCAATTTGTAAGAGAATCAAACTACATACAGAAAATGGAAATGTAAATTACTTAGTTGTAAAAAGGAAAATAATGAAAACACATAGAAATGGGAGACCACTGGTTTTTGAGGGGCCCTCTCAGCAATCAGAGTTGCGCTTCAACTAATCAACCACTCATGAAAACAGAAACATGTATGCATAGCTGGAAATAGAACTTATATTAAATTCGAAAGAGTGTTTACATAGCTTCTTTGCTAATGGCGACTAACTAGATAATTCACTAACTAGTATGTTTCTCTCTTGGAGATGACTTTATATAGTTTTTACATGGATGAGAAGGTTGACCCTTTCAGAGGTTGACCACTCCAAAAATAATCAACCTTAACTGCTAACAAACAACCATGTGACGATTGGCGACAGCGCAGAGCCACCTTCCTGATCCTTTGCACATCAGTTCTCCTCATGTAGGCTATAGGCATATGGATATTTGTCGACGTGGGAATGAAGTGTGGTGTAAAATGGAGAGGGAAGGATCCTGAGCATTTAAGAGTGAGAACCATCATAGCAGCAAGATGCGTGGACAATAGAACAACAAAAAACCATTATGTGCTTTAAACATTTGGGAATATTCCAACTAACAGCGCGTTGATTGATCGGAGGGCTGTATGGTGAGCTAGATGCAATCTGTCCGTGTTTTGCATTAGTGCGTGTCCACATAGAGGCTCATTTGTGAACCATCATATGAAAATCAAGTCTATGTATTAGACACATTTATAAATATCACAGAATTACTAATAAAATCATGAAATAGCGAAATTAAACCAAGACTTGCATAAACCTCAAATACGTTCGTACTTGGGGTTGAATGATAAGCTGAATGAAAAAAAATAAACCAAAATGTAACAAAAGTGATGCCAAAAGATTAAATTAACGACCAAGAATAGTGAAAAAATTGGGATCAACACTCCCCCAAACCGGAGAGATGTCATCTCCCACTGAGCAAAACAAGAATGAAGTTTAGGAAGAAGGTTGAGCTGCGTTAGTAGCTGCCTTCAACTTAGCAGAGGAAATAGGAGATTTGAATTTCAATTTCATGGACTTTTCCTTTAAAACAGTGTGCCTCTCCTGGCAAGAGTAACATGAATATATTATGGCCTTGTTAAGTTCCTCAATGGCCTTGACTTGTATATGCAGCTCCTTGTTCTCTTGGCAAATATTATCAATTATCTTGGCATATTATTCATTTCGACTTGTTGACTGTGCCAATTCTTGACTTAGTTGGTCTACTATCAGCTGATGAGGAGTAGATGGTTTTGTGGGGCACTTGAAATATTGAGGCAGACTCAATTCTCTGGGTGGTGCCTCAAGGTCAATGGAGGCAATTTGTTTTTCGGGATTCATGCCTCGAGCTGATTGAGAAGCAGTCTCAAGAGAAATAGCCTTGAGCAAGTCGGCCAAGACACTGGCTAATGTAAATAGGGGTGAGTCAGAAACGAGTCCACCCATTTCGATCATACGATCGGGATGATTGGTCTAAACAGATGATGAACAGGGGTTTGAATGGACTTCACCTTCCTACTCCTGGTTTGAATTTGCAGAACATGTAGAAATTCAGTGGACACAAGGTTGACATAGGTAGGTGAATGGGAAGGAGGACTTGCTTCTAGTGTATCTTCGTCAATATGGACAATTTTGGGGATTTTCTTTTCTTTAGGAGTGGTTTGACTAGGATTACGGTCATGAATGTGTCGAGGGAATTTTCAAACATTTAAATGAGGGTTTAAGACCTTAAACACAAAATTCTCCCAGGTCTGGTTCCTCTCCTTCAATTGATGCATGATCAGGAGATTAATCAGGATGTGATGGTACAGAATTCCCATTGGATTGACTATATTCTTCCTAGCTTGACTTGACATTTTTTCCAATATTTTGAGGAAATAAAATGGGAAGTTAACAAACTATTTATTAACGAAATGTGCCAGTTAGCGAAGATGGAAATCTTTGAACACAGTAAACTTACCCTCACAGGTTATAAGGCAGATGATGATGGTCAGAGGGTTGAGGTACTCTAGCATAACCCATTCTCTATGAAACCCCTTCGCTCTTGATACATGCTAAAAATCCGAATTGAGAGAGAAATTGTGGGATGACTGAGGGAGAAACAAATTTTTATGCCAACGGTTGCCTTCTCTTGGGATCTTGGTCGCTACTACAATGGTCTCCTTGGTTACCCAAAAAGTGAGATAACCAACCCTAGCCATATTACCATCAAATCCTTTCACAAATAACAACAAAATATCCTCGTCATATCCTTGAAAAAGGTGGAGAAATGGATTCCACCCTGCTTAGAAGAATATCTCTCGACATTCTTGAAATTCCAAAATCAGGAGCAAGTCTTGATAGCTTTTAGGCTCGAGACGGTTAGGCATTGTTCAAACAGAGGCAAAAATGCAAGGGTTGTAGAGGATACAAATAATAGCGTATGAATAGCTCTACGAAGACAAAGGTAAGTGAGGACAACAGTAAATATCATGGGCTTAAAACGTAATCTATTTAAGCTTCTGAATGATCATGAGAGCATGGTTTCACACACTCGACCAATACCACTATGGTTCAATACTTTGAGTTGTGTGTCGTCATAAGGATGCGTGCTTTGATGAATTCATAAGGTTCTGATATATTCAACAATGTCCAAAGTAAAATTTGGATAGGTTGAATGATTTATTTACTACAGAATCCATAAAATTCATTTAAAACCATAATAATTCTAATCAATAGGATGATAGGACACTTGACAACTTCCGCGTGTGATTTGATGAGAGGGTAAGGGAAATGATAATCTAAAAGATCCTAAAATCATATCATATCCATATAGAGTTAAATGATATCATGTCATATTGAAATCATAATCGAAATCATAGGTCAAGGTGAGTCCTAATGAAATCATAATGCTTTTGTAAGCATGTGAATGAGACCTAATAATTATGGGTATGATTTAGATAATTAAACTCTTCTCCCGTGAAAATTAAAAGAAATTGACATCATACCGCTATAACGTTCTAATTTTCATTTGGATCATCATTTGGAATTCCATTCGGACTGGCATTCAACCCTTCATATGGACCTTCTGTTCAAAAATACGCTTTACTGGATCTGATTGCTGATAATTATGCAGTAAATTTTATGGGCTGTTTAGCACACAATATGATGATGTAAACCAGCTTTATTAAACCTTCGTTGCATTGTCCATTACAGATTAAAACAAGATTCTGCTAATTGCATTATCCTAAAAACACCTACACTTTTGTTAGAAATAAATGAAACTTTCTATAAACATTCAGAAAGTAAAAACAACTCTAACCTTCCCCCAAACCAAAAATATGGCATGTCCTCAAGCCATCAAAGAAGAACTGATTGATTTTCAAATAATTTAACAAATAGTTATAAAATGTTGTTATTATTTGTGTAAGACAAATAAATACTAACTAGTAAATGTAGATGATTCAGATATGTATTTAAAAAAAAAATAGCAGTGCTTAGGAGGATCATACGAATAATGATAGTATAACTGATGTGGAAAATTCCATAGGAGAAACTAGTTATCCATGCCTCATTTTAAGGATCTCTTCTCACCCAAAAAATATTTTAAGTTCACCCTGGAGTTTGTGATATTTCTATAGATATGGATCCCATTTATAGAATAATCATATCCTAGGTATTATTGAATTAGATGACTGAGTCCAAGTCCAACTTACATCCATTCTCTAATGACATGATAAAGAATTGGCCTAAACATGTGTTTTTTTTTTGTGTGTTTTTATGAACCATGTGCATGGTGATGCATTAACCATATCTATTTTACGTGATATTTCCCCGCTTCCAACATTCCTGTTCAATAGCCAGGCGGGTTTATCTTGGTACCATGCAAGCATATCCCCCCTACCAGCAAGCCTGTTCATTACCCCAACAGGTTTACTTGCACTTACTAGGATTCCTTGTTTAAATATGTTACTTAGCATGGACCCACTTCCAGCAAGCCTGTTCAGTACTCCAACGGGTTTTCTTCATATAATGATTTTAGTATGTGGAATTCGGTTAGTACTTAGAGCGAGTTAATCCTGCTAAACACATAATTCAAATTTTTGAGAAGGAACCTTATAAGTAATTTTTTTATAAGGGCCTAAATTATAGATCATGTCAAAATATAATAACTTAAAGCTGTCTCTTGACTTCTCAGTCTATCTTCTTCATTAAAGATCAATAATGTTCCCCACAAGCAGCAATTTCACTTATTATTAAGTTACCTCAAAAATCCTTAAGAGACAAGTTTTGATAATGAGTACAGGATGAACTAGTAGTTCTTAGGTGTAAAATAGAACTTTGATGAACATGATGATTAAAGTAGGTATTCAGCAGTTGTTTTAATGATAAGTCAAAAATGTGCATACCTGAATCAAATACCATATATAAAAGCATAAAGAATCATAGAATAAAGCGATTGGGAATGATATAAAAAACACTTTAACCTTTCACTATAAATTTCAATTTTCAATAATAGCAAAAAAGAGAAAGAGTTAGGATACATTATGAGTCTTTTTAGAGTCCCTCCTTTTTTGGATAATATTTCATGAGCTTCTTATAGAGATGAGTTACTTGTAATCAAACTGCAAAACCACTTGTTAGATGATTCTTATTTATTCTTAACAAAAACATATATAAAATTTATCAAAATTAGGGAAAGGAAAAGAGTCTTCCTATTTTAATTGACAAAATTCCATAAGGTTATCATGGGAACAAATGCCTTGTATAAATGCAGTCAACTTGTTAGAAATGACTCTTATTTATTCAAAGAAGCAAACACATATCTACATATATATATACAAATGATGACAACCCAAAAATAATTTAAGGATTAGGAGGAGGAGGAATGACTTCCTCTTCAACCAGCTCCATCTCCTTTTGTTGTAAGACATTCTTCACAAAATCTTGTCTAGATATTGGTTGATGGTAAAGTCTAAGTCTGTGTCCATTTACGACAAATAAAGTTTACGAATCATCAATTGTATTAATTTGTAAAAACACATTATTGAAGGCAGTAAATACCTCATATGGACTCATCCAACGGGTAGTTAATTTTCCTTTAAAATTTGTATACCTTGAGTTGAATAGTAATTCCCAATCCCCGATATTAAACTGCTTTTGCTTAATAAATTAATCATGCCATTTTTTCCATTTATTTTGTATTAACATTGTTCTTTGGAGTGCATCTTGCCTAATCTCATCTAATTCATTAATCTGTAAAATTCGATGTTTCCGTGCTTCTTCCAAATCCATACCTAATTGTACAACCATATGAAAAGTCTTGACTTGGAATTCAATAGGTAAAAGGACTTGTTTCCCATATACTAACTCATAGGGTGTATGTCTAGTAGTGTTTCTCCAAGTTATTCTATAGGCCCACAAAGCCTCTGCAAGTCTATCTGCCCAATCCTTATGATGTAGGTGAATGGTTTTGGTTAAGATAGCTTCCAATACCTTGTTAGTTGATTCTACCTGGCCATTATCCTGGTGATGATAGGGTGAATACTTACAGTGTCTGATGCCATACTTCATGGTAAGTTCTTTCATTAATTTAGAAGTGAACTAAGAACCTTGGTCAGTGAAAATTTCCCTAGGAACACCAAACTAAGTGAATATCTCATCATATATAAATTCTACCACATATTTCTTTGTGGCTTGAAACAAAGATTTAGATTCTACCCATTTGGTGACATAATTTGTGCAAACTAGGATGTATTTCTTCTTGCGAGACATGGGAGAGATTGGTCCTACAAAATAAAGAGCCCATTTCTCAAAAGGCTCAATCATGACTTGAGGCTGTAAAGGCATCTCGTCAGATGACGTAGGTCTACCCATTCTTTGGAAACTATCACATCCTCTAATATACCTAGCAGCATCCTTAAAAATGCTTGGCCAGTAATACTCATAATGGAACACTTTGTATGCTGTCTGCTTGTCGAAAAAGTGTCCTCCACATGGCCCATCATGGCATGCATGGAGGATTTCTATCATCTCGTCCTCCCGTACACATCGTCTGATAATAAGATCTAGGCCGTAACGAAAAAGGTCATTATCAACCCAAGAATAATTAGAAATCTGGACGACAACTCGACATTTCTCATATGGGGACAAGTGGTTTGGTAATTTCTGAGTTGCTAAATAATTAGCAATGTCTGTAATCCAAGGAGTTTGAACAGACACAACAAATAGATGTTTGTCAGGGAAAGTATCATCGACAGGTTTAACACCATCATCATGTTGAATACGAGAGAGGAAATCAGCTACCAAATTCTCTCTACAAGGTCGTTCGGCGACGGTGATATTAAATTCATATAATAGAAGAAGCCATTTGTTATACCAAAATATTGTCACCATCATGTGATAAGACATTTGACATACCTACTTGCCCTGAATCCCAGCTTCTGGAGTGGAAAATCATATCATTTGTCAGTCTTTTCATACAAATTCCTAGCACTGCACATACCCCTTTATATAGGAGCAGTACCCCTATTCACACCGCCCATCATCTGTTGCCCATGAGCGGTTCCACCGCTTATTGTCCTTGGTCCATAAGTGATTATTACCAGAACCGCTCTGTCATAGAAGGAGAAATGCGGTACCTTGGGTAAAAAGGGAAAAAGAGAAGTTTCTAGAGGCTTCTAGATGATAAGCTTCGTGTCCCCTTATCCCTACTGCTATGGGTTGGTTGAGCTCGAGATCCCTCATCCTAGGATCTTAGAGGCCACCTCACCCACTAATTTCTCAACCATCTCTATCCATTAAAGCCTTATAAATAAGATCTCATATCCATGGTTGAGGAAAGAACACTTGAGGTATTGTTATGTTGTTGGATTGACCATTGGCCGAAGATCATTTGGAGAGAGCATAGAGAGATACAGTCGGAGCTTTTGGGGATGAAAAGGTTTGGTTTCATGGAGATGCATGTCAACACTAAGGCTTGGTTGTAAACTTCTTCATATTCTTTAATGCAAGTTCATTTATGTCCCACATATGTTGTTGTTGTTGTGATTTCGCATATATGTTGCTAGATTCCTTAGTCACTAGCATAGATTAGTAGATTATATTCTGGTTGCTTTAATCTGTTTCATGTTGAGCTTGATTGTAGGTACATAGGGGGACTATCAAAGACTTGTATTTTAGATATCTACAACGTCTAGGGAGAGTCTTCAACCTCTGTCCTCTATTTGTTCTGGATCTTAACCATTCAGACCAGTGGAACACCTTGCTGTCCGTAGGAGGTGAAATATTCCAGCTAACAAATCTGGCGACTCCGCTAGGGAATGAAGTGTATCAGTTGTTCTAATATTCCTTAGTCTGCAAATCTTGTCTAAATACAGGCTCTGTTTTCTTCAACTCTTTTCAGTCAAATCTACTTTCTGACTTGCATTATTTGGGTTTGAAATTTCCAAACCTGTTCAGATCTGAGTCATTTCGGTCTTTTATGCTCTGTTTCCATACTCAATTCAACAGTATTTTCCTTGATCTAGTATTTTTTGAATTGATCCATCGTTTTTTTTTTGTTTTGGTCATCTATAGGGAACCGCGCCTATGCTGTGTACGAGGAGCAGTGCCACCGCCTAAACAAAGTGGACAGTAAGCGGTGCCACCGCCTGTAACCCATTTGCAAGGAGCGGTGTTGTCTTCGAAACGCTCTGTTAACACCTATGAAGCGTAGTGCCAGGTAGGAATCATTCAAAAACATTTTTTCCTCATTTTTCTTTGAAAATTTTTAGATTTTGATTGCTTTCATTTCTGTTATCAGGCTTGTGTTACTGAATCTGATGTGTGTGGCTTGCTGATTTGATGCTTTAAGATTGATTTGAGTGGAATTTCGAAAGTTTGTTTAAATATTTTTTATTGTTCATCCGCTTCTATGCTTGTTGGTTGTGCTTTAAGAAGGATTTATTGTTTTCTAAAAAGTGTAATGTGCTCATTGAAATCTCTTTTCATTGCATATACTGAAACAAGAACACTAGATCAGCTACTAGGTTTCACTTCTTACCTGCATAGTAAACTTCTTTTTCCTTCCTTCAAAAAAGAAAAGTTTTGACTGAGACTAGGACATCATCATTGAGCATTGGATTTTGGTTTTTCTAATTGGCTTTCCAAATATTTTAGAACCTTTATGATCTTTCACCTCTCATGCATTTAGGACTATCTCGATCAAAATATTAAAAAAAAATGGCAGTTTTAAGTTATATTTGCTTATGTTTTTGAGAAAATTGAAAAGTTAGAATGCTTTGGCATATAGGTGCGCTTTGTGTTGTTCTTTTAGGAAAAGAGATTCTCACCCTTCTCATTTGCTTTTGAAAAGAAGAAATCAGTTTGGAAAAATGTTTTCTTGTCTTTGATTTGATGTTCATGATTATTGATTGGAATGATTTTTGGTTTTGAATCAAAAAAGAAAACACTCTCTTCCCTCCCGTAAGTAGGCATATTGAACGGTAAAGTGAACATTTGCACAAGCATATTGCATGGTTTTACTTTTCTGTCAAAACATCATGCATTCACCTAACCATACAAGTTAAAATTAACGGTAGTTTTAGGTTAAAATTTACGTAGTAACTTTAGTGATAGGTTAGAGACATGTTCGGGCATCGTAAAACGTAGGAGCTGTCGTTATTTGTCAGCATTACATTCCTGGACTTGTGTGTTTCTTCCACATACCGTCGGTATATCAAATGGCCTTTTACATACCCTTGAGGTATATAGAAAGGTACTTCATTTACTCGATTGTATATCGGAAGGCCCCTTGTGTACAGTTATGCATTAGAAAACACTACTACCAATTCGAGCTCCCACGTACCTTGACTATATCGGGAGACCCCACTAGGGTACCTTATCTATCTGAGAAAATCCATTTAGCTATCTTGTTTGGAGCCATACATCGAAAATAACATTCAGGGAGATTACTACACATGTACCCTCGAGGTATATCATGAGTGGCACCTTCTTGACAATCCTAGTGAGAAACCTGACTTTTTAACTCCTCCTATCATTTTAAGTCTCCTTGTTTTGACCTATAGTTTGTGTAGGGAAGTCTTTTGGTGTGTTTTTTCTAGATTTTCAGACCTTAGGTTAGATAGGAACTGTACAAACTAGCTGAGTTAAGACAGTCCAGGAGAGTACGGGGCTTGCCACCCGATTTTATTCCTGTTTCAAGAGAAAATCCAATGGAAGCTATCAACCAAGGAGCTGCTACCACCTCCCAAGTGGGAGATAATGTGGTGGTAGAAAGTGGAGTACCATATTTTTCACACTCACCTCCCTTGGTCCAACAAAATTCTTGGGGAAATTCATCATTCCATTCTCCCTTAGAAGGTCATGTTGATGATACAACCCGTCTAGACTTTGGTCCCAATGCTCATTTTTGGGAGACACCTATAGGACAAGCCATTGCCTCATTTGGCACCCATGTAAGTTCTCCTGATGATGAAGAAGAATGCAAGAAATACCGTTCTGCTATTCTCTGTGCGCAAGAGGTAGAAAAGAAGATTGATGACCTATTAGGCTCTACACCAGTACGTTCCACATCTCTTCCTGTGGGATATCGTTCACTGGCCAATTCTATGAGACCAATTGAACAAATTATAGATTGTCCATTAACAAACCACAACCCAGGTCAATCTACCACCCCTCTCACCTCCCATGTTATGTCTGTTCCAAATCTTCCCAGGTCTTTTGTATATGGGGCTCAACCTTCAATTCATGTTTCGTCAGTACCTTCTAATGCCGAGGGGCAACCCCCGGCATGACCTACATTACCTGATGTCGGAATTTTAACTAGTCAAGGGCAGACCTCTAACATAGAATCATCTGTATTTTTTGTCCCTCCCACCCATACTAATGTGGTGAACCCCCCATCTATTTTAGGTCATCCCTTGGGGGCACAACCTGTAATTGTTCAATCTTCTGGAGGTTATGGTTATCAAATACTTGTAGGTAATCACCCATCTAATCCTACAAGAATTCCATATACTAGAATTCCATACCCTAGTAACACTTTTACGCCATGGGGGCAACCCAACTGGTCTTACATGCCAGCTATGGGAGGGATACCTATACATATTGCGGGAGGTGCGGGTGGACCGCCTTATGGAGTTCCTCCCCCTTGGGGACCTAATGGTCCTAGAGGATCTAGAAAATTTCCTCCTTATGGTCCTGGTGGTCCTAGTGGTTTTGGGGGACCTGGTGTCTTTCCTCCTTTTTGCTCTGGAGGGTCTAGTGGCCCTCCACCTAGTGGTTCTGGTGGCTCTGGAGGTTTACCACCTCCTGGAGGCTCCGAAGGGTCTGGTGGTCCACCTCCTGGTGGTCCTGGTGGTCCCTGTGGTCTTGGTGGTCCTGGTGGCCCTGGAGGTCCTCCTTCTAGAGGCCCTGGTGGTCCTAGTGATCCTAATTATGGAAATCAACCCCCCATGGGTAGATCTTTCGGTGGTTCTTCCTCACAACAACCTGTTTATCAGTCTACCTATGGTCCTACTAGTAATTATATGCCATATCAATATTACCAGTATGTGCAACCCAACCAACAGCTACCTTTCCTAGCAAATTTGGACTTGCCTGATTTGTTCAAGTTGATTAATGATCCCATTTGACACAATCCCTCATGGCCTCCCATTCTGGTAAAGTTACCATCGGATATTCCGAAATTCGATGGGAAGCAGGGAGATGATCCGAAGAACCATGTTATGAATTTTCATTTATGGTGTTCTTCGAACTCCCTCATGGATGATTCTGTCTCATTACGACTCTTTCAATGAAATTTGACCGGTATGGCGGTGAAGTGGTACATTGAACTCCCACAACATTCGTTTGTGGATTTTGGCTCGTTGGCAACCATGTTCCTTACACACTTTTATCTCCCCATTCGTTATGAAAGGGGCACTGATCTTTTAATTTCTATGTGACAGAACACCTCCACCCACATTTCTAATCATATTCATGAATGGAGGAGGTGGAGAAGGCTTATTAAGGCCCCTATTTCAAATCAGTTGCTAGCTGATTGGTTCACTAAGTCCTTGTTGCCTCCCATTGCCCAAGATGTGGCTATGGGCGGTGCTGTTACCGAAGAGCAGGCTATCAGTCAGGATCAGTACCTAGACTTGGTCTATTCCTAGTCTCGAACTCTTTATGACCTAATTCCTCAAGCTCCTCACCCCAGCACTGACCCTGCCAAGCCACCAACAGAAGTACTTGTTGATGGGATTGTTGGTTCAATCCAGTCCCCGTTCACAGCAAAACCTACCAAGCAAACCCAAACTGCTACTCCATTGACTCCTAAGTTTTTCGTCGAGGTCAATTCCATTCAAAGTACTCAAACCTCGGGTAATAAAAAAAAAAGGTATAAATAGGAATAAAAAACCTGGAAACCAACAGGAGACTCCACGACCAACCAATAATGACAACGATAAAGGGAAAAGGAAGGATAAATATCCCTATCTATTATATGGTGGTGACCATTTTTCAAAGGAGTGTCCCAGTTTCTGAAGTCTAATCCCTCACCCGCAGTACTTACAGATCCCTTTCCCACTCAACAACAACTGGTAGACCACATGTCTAACTAGAGTAACTCTAGTTCATCAGAGGAAATTTGTATGATGTCCTTAGATACCATCCATCTACAAACTCAAATTCAGAATTATGATAAAACCACAAATAAGAAAGAAGATCAATCTTCTTCAGTGAAAGTTCCCTCTACTAGTTCTCCGGAATCCTTGTCTATTGTCCCTTTATCTATCGAGAAGCCTACTCTCGACATGATTTTGCACCCACCTAAGAGTACTCTTCAGAAGGTTGTCTTTAATCCCAATGCACAAGTTGCTCAATTCTATAATGTGGTTGAATATCTCACTCAGGCACCTTGTGCCATGTCTACCATAGAAGTACTCCAAAGTTTCCCCACACAGCGCAAGAACTTGTTGACCTCTTTAGGAGCTTTAGATCTGAATAACGCTAACTTGATTCATTTCAATGTTGAGAAATATAAACCTAGATTACCGCATAAACTTGCTTTTTAGATCTTTACGAAAGTAGTGGGAAATAAATTCTTTCGAACGGTACTAGATGAAGGAGCTTCGACCTCAGTGTTATATCTGACTTGTTGGAAAGCTCTTGGCTCTCCTGAGCTTGTTACATCACCTATGACCCTTAAAGCCTTTGATGGATGGGGTTTCCAACCCCATGGTCTCATATCAGCCCTTGCGGTCGAGCTGGGGGGGAAAACCATTTCCAACCAAGTAGAAGTGGTAGATTCCCCTTTAGATTACAACCTCCTTCTAGGAAGGAATTGGTTCTATGCCACGACTACTGTTGCTTCAACAGTATTTTGAACAGTCCAATTCCTGCATCTAGGAAGAATTGTTATGATTAATCAGCTTGATTTCTATATGCCATATGTTACTACCTCCACAGCTAATAACATCCCCATGTTAGGTCAGTCCCCTCCTCCTTACCAGTTGATTGGGGTAGGCATGCTGAAGGATTCATCCCTTATGGGGATTTTCCCATCTACTCCTCCTAACACAGATACCGTGACAGTACATATGATCGCCTCATTTGATTATGAGCCTAAGGGAAAAAAATTTGTTGAGTCCACCTTGTTGAGTCCTCATGAAGCTATGTATGACACCATTCAAACCTTTTCTGATGATCACACTGATGACCTTCATCTAGTGGCTTCGGATCCTTACCATTTACCGTACTGGTTAGAACCTTCTTTTATGGTTCTAGACTATCTCTCCGATAATTTTCCTTCCAATGAGTCCATTATATAGATCATGAACACGGATGATCCCATTTGGGAGGATCACCATCATAGATCCATGTTCCTCCCCAACACTAGTTCGGGTAGTCATGATTTTGCATCTTTATTTCCTACTGATATTGTCAACGCTCCACAAATTCCTATATTGTTGCAAGATACAGATTTTGAAGGAAACCTTTGCAACATTACTCAGACGAACCCAATTGACATATTAGCCAAGCCTAATGTTATCGAGCATGTTCATGTTGGGAAGAACTGCTCTGTAGATGAATCTGAAGCATAAAAAAAAACTTTTCAAGGAATTCCATGATATTTTTTCCTTGTCCTATGAATAGATGCTGGGGATTGACCTTTCCATTATGGTCCACCAGATTAAAACTTATCCCACGGCTAAACCTGTCAGGTAGAAACTTAGGCAAGTCCATCCTCAGAAGGCCGCAGCTATTAAAGCTGAGATTGAGAAACTTCTGAAAGCTAGTTTTATTTATCCTACACCTCTAACAAAATGGGTATCAAATGTTGTCCCTGTCAATAAAAGTAGGGCACCATTAGATTCTGCATCGACTTTAGTGATTTGAATAAAGCTTGTCCCAAGGACAAGTTTCCTCCCCTGCATATGGATTAGATTATCGACAACTATGCTGGAAGTGTCATATTTTCATTCATGGATTGTTTCTCTGGATACAATCAGATTGAGATATTTCCCTCCAATCAGCATAAGACGGCATTCATTTTCCCATGGGGAACCTTTGTGTATAAGAAGTTACCTTTCAGCTTGAAAAATGCTGGAGCCACTTTCTAGCGTGCGATGTCCTATGCGTTTCATGACATTAAACATGTTGTTAAACCGTACCTTGACGACCTCCCTGCTCATTCACAGCGACGAGAGGACCACTCTGGTCATCTTAGAGAAATATTATTGAGATGCCGTCATTATAATATACGGCTCAATCCACATAAATGTGTTTTTTGCGTTGAGATGGGACGTCTGCTTGGCTTTGTGGTATCCAAATATGGCATCCAGATCGATCCTTTGAAGATTACTGCTATCATTAATCTACCAGCCCCAACCAACCTCCTTGAACTCCAAAGTTTGCAAGGAAAGGAAAACTTTCTCTGTCGTTTCATGTGCAATTTCACAGAGAAAATGCACGGTTATATGCATCTCCTCAAGAAGAACACTCCATTCTTCAAGGATGACCAAGCCCAATGCACCTTTCATAATATTAAGCATGCTATGACTCATTCACCCATGATACACCCCCTGAATTATTCAAAGGAATTTCTCTTGTATATTGCTGCCTCCGCTGCTACCATCACCATGGTTTTAGTGCAGGACAATCTCCACGGTCAAGAGCATGTGATTTATTACACCAGTAAGAATCTTATCGATTCTGAAACCTGTTATTCACATGTGGAGAAGTTAGCATTGGCCACAGTCATTGATGTGTAAAATTTTCATCACTACATTATGCTCCGCACTACCACTGTATTGGCAGACCAGAACCCGATGTATTACATTCTAACTTGTCAGGTACTCAGGGGCAAGTACTCCTGTTGGATCGTCATCCTTCAAGAGTTTGATCTGGATTTTGCCAAGGACACATCAAAGAAATCCTTGGTTTTTGTAGAGCTTATGTGTGATCTTCCCTGTGCTACAATGGAATCTGAGCCCAGTGATTCATTTTCGGATGAATTCCTGTTCCTGATTAGCACTACTGATCCTTGGTATGGAGATCTGTTGATTTATCTCCAGACCCAACATTTTCAGCTGCATTTATCTCATGATGATCGCCGCCATATCCGTCACCATGCGAAGTACTATCTTATCTTGAATGATACTTTGTATAGATAGGGGATTGACTCCATTCTTCAGCGATGCCTCACCCATGAGGAGCTTGAACATGTGTTGAATGATTGCCACTCTGGAGCATGTGGCGGTCATTTATCTAGGATGGATATAGCCCAGAAAATCCTTCATGCTGGCTTTTTCTAGCCTTTTGTCTTCAAAGAATGTCATGAGGCTGTTAAGAAATGCCCGCCTTGTCAACATTTTTATCCTAAAAAGCGCACCCATCCTGCTTCGCTTCACCCCGTCATTGTCATTGGCTCACTCACCAAATGGGGGATTGACTTCATGCATTGTAAGCCTACCTCAGCCGGGGGGCATGGTTACATCATCCTAGCCATGGATTATTTCACAAAATGGGCTGAGGCCATGCCTACATATGCAGAAGTGTTGGGGCTCGGACCTTGAAGGTCCTTAGTTTTGCAACTCCGCGGTTTTGGTGCGAAGCTTGTAACCGGAGTTGCAGTCCAAAATAGTCTTAGGGGTTTTTGGGTTGGGTCGAAGCCCCTCTTTTTGTAAATGACCCATGGTTTTTAAGCTCATGTTTTAAGCCCATGGTATTGTAATAGTGCAGTTGTATAAATAGGCACTTATGTAAAGGAGAAAAGAGATTTTTCCAAGGTTTTTGGTATGATGATAGTTTGATGTGAAGAAGCTAAGGTCTATTTTTGGGGTTAACGTTAAGTCCCAGCTGAGTGCATGGACGACCTCTGCAGCTGAGTGTGTCACATACCCCAATTTTGTAAAATTATGTAAATTGTTTTATTTTATTTTCTGAGACATTATGTTAAACTTAATCCTAAGTAGGATTGATGACTCAGCAGAGTCAACAGTTATGGAGTGTAATTGAGAATATTTAATTAATAATAAATAAATAATGGAGACAACAGCATGGGAGAGCTGTTAAAAGAGGTTACTGGTCAAACTGGGTGTTGGAACTAGGTGGAGAGGCAAAGGACAAGTGGCAGCATCCTCAAGCACTTCCTAAGTTGCAGGTGGCAACTTCCCTATATTTGGGGTCATGATTCCCCAAGAAAGTGGAATGTGAGCAGGTGGCTCATTAAATGACAGTTAACCCAATTAAGACCTAGGCAATCTTTAAAAATACTCAATGAAGAGAGTTGAGGCTGCTCAGTTATTATTCCAGAAAGAATTCATTCAGCTGAATGTATTCAGGAATTTCATTTGAGGAAATAGGGAAAGATATTCAGGAAGTGTTTGAGTGATTGTTGCAGTAACTTGATGCTGATTACAACTATTTGAGCTGAGGGAACTGATTTATAGCTCTGAGTTGATACTGAGTTGAAGACTGTATCTATTTTGCTGCACCTAGTTCCAATCCAGGGAGACCAGAGCAAGCTCGGGGGTCCTGAGAAGTCGCTGTTTGAGCGCTCTCCAGGAGTTTGGTAGGGAGGAACGGCCTCCCATTGCTGTTGTTGTACACAGTATTTAACAGGTTTTTCATTCATATCTTTATGTCTTTCTGTATATAAGTAGATAAATATTATGATTGTTTAAATATCTGAAAAGAATTGTTTAGAACTTGAAATGTTAGTGAAAAACTTGTTAGTATTACCGTGTTTTTCCACACCTGATATCATCAGGTAGTACTCTAGCACGGTATCTCAAAGCTTAGAAGAAATATTCCTCCAAACTGAGTTCCCTAATTTATTTACATTCATCACAATTGTTTTACTGTGTATTTTCTTTTATTTAGCTATCCTTCTACAGTTTTATTTAAATCTAAAACTGTAACCCTGTTATTCTGGACATTTTTATCTGTATATGAAAAAGAATGATTTAGCATGCTTGTAATATGAGTTATACTCATTCTCTTCTGTTTAAAGTAAATACATTACAGATTAAGGAT
>LPNX011092948.1:71614-129774 GCA_001517045.1 Pseudotsuga menziesii | reverse complement strand
AATATATTGCTGGATTCTGAATTGAAGGCCCATGTTGGTGATTTTGGTTTAGCTAGAACTTTGGAGAAGAAGCTGAGACAGGAGAATGTCATGTCAGTGGTTGCTGGCTCATATGGATATATTGCCCCAGGTAAGAATTTCCAGTTAAACAGATTAATGCTATGAACATGAATTTGTATCAACCAAATGTGTCACTAAACAGAAAAAACACAATTCTAGCTGAACTGATTTTTTTGATTGATATGTGTACAGAGTATGCTTACACCCTCAATGTGAACGAGAAGAGTGACATATACAGCTTTGGAGTGGTCCTGCTAGAGCTTGTGACTGGCAAGAAGCTCAATGATGTAGAATTTGGAGATGACTTGGGTATTGTTAGATGGATTCGGAATCAGATTCACATTGACATTAATAGAGTCCTGGATTCACGCATAGCAGACTCACATAGAGAAGAAATGATGCTGATGTTAAAGGTGGCTCTGGTATGCACTAGCACTCTGCCCATAAATAGGCCTTCCATGAGGGAAGTTGTGGAAATGATGCTTCTTTGCAGCCCAGATGAACAAATTAGGAAAGCAGTAGCTGCCACTTTGGCTCCCCGTCTCAAGAGGAATCCCAGTGCTTTTACATCCAACTCTACATATGCTTTCTCTTCTGCAGACACTAGCAAATATCCTCCCCATGACAATTGATGTGGCTCAGACATATGACTTTAATCTATATTATATCACTACTATTGGAAGCATTGTTCAGCGATGTTCTTTACCTTGCTGGACTGCAGAAGATTTGATTAATATAGCAGTACGAGTTACAACTGTATCTGATATTTGTTCAATTAGTTTGTTCCAGACAGAAAACACATCTATCCCAATCGGAATATTTCATCAGTTCCTTGCATATAATCATTTGTAATGCCCTGAAGCACCAGAACCACGTTTCAGGCAAAGAATAAGCCCATCGGGTCTTCAGCACATCAGGAGATCAGCCAAATTTGGTAACAAGTTACAACAGGACTAATAGGAGCTGTTATTCTGTGGCATAACTTTCAAAACAAACAATGGAGTGCAGACATTCCTTTGAGTTTTGCATTCACTTAATCATCAAGTATAGTGTATAATGAGGCATTTAAGCAGCCCAATTGTAAAATATCTTATGCAAGTAGCTTTTTTTGAGATTGTTTAGCACAGAGACGTTACAGTGGCCCATATATCATTAGGGCTTATAATCATTGATGGATGTTTGACAGCGGCTCCATCAAATCTCCTGTGCCATTCAAGGCAGTCGTGAGGCTTCGATGTAATATTATTCCAAGATTGATAGTGTATTTTAGATTTGTAGATTTTCTCTGGTACATGAAGGATTGTAAGCACGCTGTGAAAGGAGGATATAAAGCAGCCTACCAGACTTTTAACAGCTGCCTCCAAGACTTGAACTAGGCAAAGAGCAGTGAGCCTTTTGTCACCTCAGATTGGATTCTGACATTGGCTCTCCACGTGTTTTTTATAACTTTTATTTTCAAAGAAAGTTAGTTTTAATATAACAAACTTCAAATCATTTTTATATAAAATAAAAGCAGTCAGCAATCTTTATAAGCATCTTAAAAGGTTTAACGTAACATAGATTTAACATAATTTTCAATTGGTTAAAGGGATGTATTAAGCACTCAAAGGATTCCAAATTGTTGAAGTGTAATAGTTTTTTAAGTTTAAAAAATTTAAGAAAAAAATAATAAAAAAAATTTACACTTCAAGAAATTGAATCTCTCATATCTCTAACTAAAATTGAACTTAGGTGGAATGTATAACATCACTTCTCCAAACTACCCAATCAACACTTCAGCTGTAAAATTTAGTTTTTATATAACTTTAACTTATAATAATTTTTTATTTTGATAAAAGTAATAAATTTCAAATTTATTAGATTTTTTTTTTACAAAAAATATCATGAAATTGATTTATTTTCAATCTCTTTATATATTAGTATTTTATATGGGTTGGATTGAGTTTAAGTTGAATTTTTTGTGTGTTTTATAATGAAATAATTTTTTATTATTAATACAATTTTTTTTAATATTATTTGTTAAATTCACATTTAGCATAAAATTAGACATTTCCTTTTTATTATTTGTAAAAAACTTTTTTTATTCAATCAAGTTACTTAAATAGAAACAGTTTCAGGTATATAAATTGATAATTTTTTTAATTTATCTAAGTATATGTCCACAAAATAAGAATCAAAGTAATAAGATCTTGGGTTCAAGAATGAACATATAGAATTCATTGACTAGTAGGTTGGAGGATGACATCAAGTAAACTGGTTTCGAAAATGATTAGATCTCACTCATTAAATTGTCATGTTTGAGAGAATTAGTTGTCATGTTGGGAATTTATCATTATGTCATGTAGAGGACAAGGGTCAATTACGTCATTGTTTCTGCCGCTCTCTGACTATGTGCCCAGTTTTGGTGTGGTTGCCCCTCTCCTCTCCATGATTGCTTGAAATGTAATAATTGAGCAAGGAAATCCCTAGGTGGCTCCCTACTAACTTTTACATGGAAACCCACCCATAAATCAAATAAATGTTGCAAGTGATCCATCTCCACTTGGATATTTTTCACATGTACAATGATTTGGAAGCATTGGGGGACACATATTAATGACATATCAAGCCATGTGAAAGTGTGAGAATGCTCTTTGCCATTAAAAATAACTTTATAATGTTTCTTCCATAGAAATAAAAGATTTTCAACACCATGGGAAGCCAAACAAACTAAAATTCTACATTGCAAGTTAGACGATCTCCTATGAACCTAAGTTTCTAGAAGTTATTAGCAAGGTAAATCTAGTCGTAAAGATTATGATCTACCTTCACAAAGATGTCATTTATATTGTGTTACATGTGGGTCAGGATATGCCACGTGACTGGCTGATTGTGCATTTTATCATCCATGATATAGAGATTGCCGCTAATTTTGAAAAATAGAAGTCATCTCTGAAGGTTCTAGGGAATTGCTACGGCTCTTTTCACCTGTTTGAGCGGACCAGATAATCATTGTATAGTGTGAAGACCGCCACGAGAAATCAATAAATACATCAAAGAATTTGATTGACAGACAATCAGATTTACAATTTTACCCGAATTTGATTGTATTTTGAATTATAAAACTACCATCTTTTTAAACATCTAAAGCTTTTAAAAAGTGAAAAAATATATTCTTAAAGAAAAGAAAGAATGGTGTATCACAATTTACTGGAATTTAACACATTACATTACAATAAACGGCCAAAAGACTTTATAATGTTGTGGATTAATAATAGTTTGAAGATCAAGGAAATAGTTCAAAAACTGCTTCGGAGAAAATGCTCGTGGCATTGGGATTCGTTGTGATTTGGATTTTTTTAATCTAAATGTTTTTGAGCAAAAATGCTTCTCATTTAGCGTCTCGTTAGTGAGTTGCTTTTCACAATCAGATCTCTTGGTATTGAGCGTTTCGAGAGGATTTTGACTTTTCAGCTGATTAATTAGCTCAAATTTTGTAATTTTTGTTGTTTGTTGCCCGATTTTAAGTGCAATAATGAAATCACCTGACACAAAAACCCCAAGCACCCACTCTTTGTAAGATCTAGCAATTTTTTTGCACCTTTCGAAAATTCCATGAAAATTGATAACCAAAAACAAGTAAAAACCAACCAAAAATAGGGGAAAATCGTCCCCAGTTAAACAACCCTACATAAGTAAGATGTGACCATTTATTATGTTTCCATGCTTTAGAAACATCTCGAAAAATCTGTCAGCCTAACCATTGGCCGCTTGCAATGTCGAGGTCTCTACATCATTTAAAAATCTAAAAAAACAAAACTAAATATCTGTGACTAGGGCTTGACTCCCAAGTGCCTTAAAAACATTGTTGAAAAACAAGCCAAGTTTTCCACGAGGACATGCACTCACTACATGAGGGCAGCTTCCAAAAGCTCAACGAGCAAAGGTTCAAGGGGTCCCTGTGGCAGTCCGTAGAGGCCATTGCTTGCAACTAAATTCTGCCAAAATAAGAAAAATAAAACTGTGAGTGTCGCTTCTGTTCATTTCTCCATTGCTCGAGTTTCAAAGTGCTCACATATCAGGTAACTCTTGTGAAGACAATGTGCTACCTTCTACGTCTATCAATCTTTGTACTCACATATATCTTTCCTTGTCCAACCTCTATCTTGAATTTCTAGGAACAATGTAGTTTGACAATGGGCATGTCTACTATTTTGGATGCTAAAGAGTTTACCAGAGTGGACACAACCACAAATCGACTTGTGATATTTAAATCCATGAGCTGTGATTCGGTAGAAGTTTATGTTAATATGGCTAGAGTGGTCTCAACTTTTAAAGTCGTTGATATCACTTGTACTGATCAGGGAAATGTCAATAAGGTGTTTCCCATGGCCTAAGAATTTCATTCTATAAGACCATCTACTTGATAAGAATTGCATTCTTCACTCGATGCTTTATTGTGATCGTATTCCTTCAATAGTCTTTTGGGGCCTCCTGTTACAGGTAAGAATTCAATTGCCAGAGCAATCGCAAATTTTGTGGACTTGAAAGGTTGATAAAAGTCGATGGCATCAATTGTAAGAGTTATTGCAAATTCTGTGAGCTTGAAAGGTTGATACAAGTCGATGGTATTAATGTTATTTTAGTTAATTGTTTAAGTAGCTAGGGATAGAAAAATAATGTGGTTTTCATTTTAGTTGTGGCATGTTTTATGCCGTGGGCAGAGCATGGAGGTATCGCCTTCCTCTAACTCCTTTCCCTTCCACCACATGGTGTATGCTTCGCATGGCTTTCCGTTGTTGTTTTATGCTTCGCATAATTTGTGATGTGAGATAAGTGTTGGAAATATTAATTACTCGTTGATCCAATAAGCACATCAGCCGACTCTATCAGAGTCTATAGCAAGTCAAAAACTGTCAGAGAGTCTGACATGATAAAGAGTTTAGATCTCTCGTATATAAGACAGTATAATTTAGTTGATGAAGCTAAGTTTCTAGGTAGAGAGTAATTACAGTCTTTAATGTTAAGTTGGTTAGTCGACATAAATTTTCTATATGAAGAAGGAGATTGTAAATCTGAAATATATAGACAAGCAGAATAAAATAGAGAAGAGAAGTGCGGAGAAGAAGAAGAAAAACTCAATGAAGAGTTTGAAGATCAAGCTTCTGTGTTTTGTAAGTGTTGAAGAGCCAAGCTCTGTAACAGGTGAAACGTCCTGGTAAATTCCAAGTTTGTATTTACCGCTGTAAGTTTTGTTATGCTGTCACAAGAAATATAAATCCAATAGTTTATGGTTTAATGCAAGTTTTTTGTTAGCCGCATATCTTCCCCATATTTACCTGAGTGAATGTTGTTTACATTTACTATGAGAGAAAGACACAAAGAATCCATAATTATTTCACTATGTAAAAGTTCTAGTTTTTACGTGCATAGGTTCAACACAAATCTTGTTTATTATGTTTTTATATAATATTGTGGGTGAGTCGCAATATAGTTGTGCCGCAGTTAATCCTAGGTTACCGCAGTGAAAAGTGTGTTTTATATTCCTAAGTCTTTAGACTAGGAAATATAAAATTGTGTCGCAGCAAAACTTGGTCACACATGAGTTGGTCGCAACCTAATTCATGTCGCAGTAAAAGCCGGTGGAAGCCAAAGTAAAAGTGTGTCGAGGTGAAAAGTCTGTATTGGTTACTCTATTGCGTAGTAATTCTGTCGCGCTGTAATTTTGTTGCGCAGTAATTCCATTGCAGGTAATTGAGTGGCAAGATTTTGGAAAAAGTGAAAAGGGGAAAACAAAGGTTGTGCTGCGCGCGGTAACTCAAGTTAATTGTAGCGGGCGATGTTTTTTCCTGAGATCTGGTATCAGAGCAAGTTTAGGAAATAAATCTTGTCCTAAAAGGGAAAAAGTAATTTTCTAAGGAAAGTTAAAAATTACAAATTAAAAATGGCTTCTACTTCCGGTTCAAATATGTCGAGTTTACAAACTCCAATTTTTACAAGAAAGAATTATGAATATTGGTCTCTAACAATGAAGGCTTTGTTCATAGGTCAAGATGTTTGGGATATTGTCTAGAATGGTTATGCAGAACCAACAGATCAAGCGGCATATAATAATCTCTCACAAGCTGAAAAAAGATGTTCTAAGGGAACAGAGGAAGAAAGATGGAAAAGCTCTGTTCTACATACATCAAGCCATGCATGAAAGCAGCTTGTTAAGAGTAGCAATGAAAAATACCGCTAAGCAGGCATGGGATACATTGGAGACCGCATATCAAGGCTTGGCAAAGGTAAATACTTCCAAGTTGCAGATTCTGAGAAGAGATTTGGAATCTCTGTCCATGAAAGATTCAGAATCGGTAGACTCATTCTACACCAGAGTTGTCGGTTTGATAAATCAACTTAAATCTCATGGAGAATCCATAAAAGACCAAAGAGTGGTTGAAAAAGTTCTCAGAAGTCTTCCCCCAAGATTTGAATCCTTGGTTGTGACCTTGGAAGAAAACAAAGACATGACGATGTTTACCATTGATGAGCTGCAAGCTTGACTCATCAATCATGAACACATACTCAACAGAACACATACACCATTAGAAGGTGCATTCGCAGCATAGTCATCTATAAGCCCTGGAATAGGCAGGGGGAGAAACAATTCCAGAGGCAGAGGAAGAAACTTCTCAAGAGGGGGATGCAGCAGTAGTCCTACAGATGTTGCTGGTAGAGGACATAATTAGAACCCAAGTCAACCAAGTGGTCACAGGTTTGATAAATCAAAGATTCAATGTCACTAATGTAAGAAATTTGGTCATTATGCATATGAATGCAGGAAGAAGCAATATGACCAAGGAAAGCAAAGCCATAATTAGTCGATGAACACTAGCATTTCGTTGAGTGCAATGTTGATGGCATGCACATCCCCAATTGAATGCAATACCATCCAAGAAAGTCCATGTGACATATGGTATTTAGATTTAGGCTACAACAATCATATGACTGGTAATTTAAATTTATTTTCCAGTGTAGATAATTCAATTCAAACTGATGTTACACTTGGAAATAATGTCCAAGTCACTATTTTGGGAAAAGGTACTGTTAGCATTCTAACCAAAAAGGGGGAGCATAAGTATATGCTTGATGTTTACCATGTAGAAGGTCTAAAACATAATTTGATGAGTATTGGACAGCTGATACAGAAAGGATACATAGTTTAAATGGAGGATAATCACTGTGTGATTAAAGACATATGCCCAAACAACCAGCTGATAGCAAAAGTACCAATGACAAACAATCGCTTGTTTCCATTGAGGATAGTTCCAGACAATACATGAGCTGCATTCAAAGCAGAAAGTAAAGAAGAAGTCATTCACTGCGACAAAAAAGAAAATGACAGCGCTGAAATTCAAGCTACATTTCAAACAGAAGTTCAGGATGGTTCCTGGCTATGGCATTTCAGATTTGGACATCTGAATTTTGGTGGGCTAAAGCTACTGCACACAAAGAATATGGTAAAAGGATTGCCATTGATCGACAAACCAGACAGAGTTTGTGAATGCTGCATTTTTGGCAAGCAGTATAGAGAAACATTTCCAGTTGGAAAGTCATACAGAGCACGCACACTACTTGAGATCGTGCACTCTGGTATTTGTGATTCAATGCAAACAACGTCCATTGGTGGTTGTAAGTATTTTTTTACTTTTATTGATGACTACTCAAGAAAAACATGGGTATATTTTTTGAAACATAAATATGATGCATTTAGTTGTTTTCAACAGTTTAAAGCACTCATGGAGAACCAAAGTGGTCACCGCATCAAAATCCTAAGGATCAACAGAGGCGGTGAATATGTTTCAAATGAATTTCTAAATTTCTACAAAACTCATGGCATATAGAAGCAATTCACTGCGCGGTATACACCTCAGCAAAATGGTGTCGCAGAAAGAAAGAACAGAAGTATTATGGAGATGATGCGCAACATGATGGCAGCCAAGCATTTTCCAAATGAATATTGGGCTGAAGCAGTCGCAACTGCTGTATACATTATAAATCGATGTCCAACAAAGAGCATGAAGAACAAGGTTCCTCAAGAAGCATGGACAGGTATGAATCATATTGTTTCTCATTTAAAAGTTTTTGGATGTATCGCATATGCTCATGTGCCAGATGAGTTGAGAAAGAAGTTAGATAAGAAGGGACAAAAATGTATTTTTGTTGGTTATTTTGAAGATACAAAAGCATACAATTTGTATGACCCTGTTGCAAGGAAAATAATTATTAGTCGCGGCGTTCAATTTGTTGAGAATGAATCATGGGATGGAACCGTCGAGAAGAATGTCAAGATTGTGTCGAATGTCGAGCATGATGACATGACAGAAGAAGTGGTTCAAACACCATAAGTAAATCAACCGGTCGCAGCACCGTCGACTCCCATGACACCGCAACATGGTTCAACACAAGGAATATCGACACAAGTCGTAGCTCAAGCTACATCGATAAGCACACCAAGAGGACAATAGACTCCATCAAGCATTTCGACAACAACAGATCCAGTGAAGGAAAGAAGCTTGCGTGAAATATATGAAGTTGTTACACCAAATTCTTTCTCTCTCTTTGCGTTGTTTTCTGAAATAGATGATCCATTAACAGTTGAGGAAGTTGTTGAAGAAGAAGTATGGGCACAAGCCATGGATGAATAAATATAACGCATTGAGAAAAACCAGACATGGGAGATGGTGGATGTACCAAAAGATAAATATGTAGTTAGCGGTAAATGGATTTATAAAACCAAGCAAGATGATGATGGGAATGTGCAGAAGCACAAGGCAAGAATGGTAGCAAGAGGGTTCACACAGCAGCCCGGCATAGATTTCAATGAAACATTCACACCAGTTGCACGCATGGATACAATCAAAACCGTTTTGGCCATTGCCATACAAAACAAATGGCATGTTTATCAAATGGATGTTAAGTCAACATTTCTAAATGGCTATATAGATGAAGAAGTATATGTGGAACAACCACAAGGCTATGAAGTTCCAAGACAAGAACACAAAGTGTACATGATGAAAATGCGCTCTATGGTTTGAAGCAAGCTCCGAGAGCTTGGTACAGTCGCATTGATTCTTATCTCATTGAGAATGGATTTCACAGAAGTGAAAGTGAACCAACATTATACACCAGAGTGAATGAACAATGTAACATGTTAATTGTTTTCCTGTATGTGGATGATTTAATATTTACTGGTGATTTTGGCATAAAAGAATTTAGAATAGTCATGGAAAGTGAATTTGAAATGACTGAGTTAGGGCTCATGAAGTTCTTTCAGGGCATTGAAGTCCAATAATCTGAAAGTGGTATTTTCATATCACAGTCCAAGTATGCAAGCACAGTTTTAAAAAGATTTAATATGGCAAATTGCAAGGCAGCCCCAACACCATTAATAATAGGTTTAAAATTGAGCAAAGATGATGATGGATCAACTGTAGATCCTACGCTGTTTAAAAGGCTTGTTGGCTGCCTTATGTATTTAACAACGATAAGACCAGCCATCATGTATGGAGTAAGTCTAATCTTAAGATTCATGGAGTCACCAAAAGACTCACATTGGAAAGCAGGTAAAAGAATTCTGAGGTATGTAAGTGGTACAAAAGATCTTGGCATAATGTAATCAACTCCATAAGATTTTAAACTCATTAGATATACTGACAGTGACAATGGAGGTAGCACAGATGACAGGAAAAACACATCTGGGTACACATTTCATTTTGGTATAGGTGTTGTTTCGTGGGCTTTGAAGAAACAACCCATAGTAACTCTATCTTCAGCAGAAGCAGAGTATGTTGTAGCTACAGACGTTGCATGTCAAGTTGTTTGGATGAGAAGAATATTAAAAGACCTATCACAGAACCAACAAGAACCAACAACCATTTTCTGTGACAACAATTCATCCATTGCATTGTTGAAGAATCACGTGTTTCACAAGAAAACCAAACACATCGATACAAGGTATCATTTTATAAGAGAGTTGGTGAGTAATAAAGAAATTTGTTTAGAATTTTGCAGGCCTGAAGATCAACTTGCAGGCATATTCACAAAACCATTGGCAAGGGATACATTCCAGTATCTCCGAAGTTATTTGGGAATGACAAGTTCTGCACAGTGAACTCTGTCATGAACGGAGCATGTTTATGCTCTGAAACAATTTTGTAATATTTTTGTTTTAAATTTTGATCTGCTCATAATTAAGGGGGAGTGTTTAAAATATTAATTACACGCTGATCCAATAGGCACATCAGACGACTATGTTAGATTAAGGGAATTTTGAGGTCTAAAATGGGCCTCATAAGAGATATAATAAAATATTATGAGTTAGGCATTTTGTGGGGAAGGTATATTTACAACTCATCTTTTACACTATAACCAATGCAACTATGGTTAAGTTAAATTGAAAAAATGTCTACAATAAAACCAATAAAAATATAATCTTTGATATAACTAAAAGTAAAGTACTTTTGAGTACATAAATTACTTTAGAATATAATATGATTAATGTACTTATAAAATAATGTACTCGTAAAATAAAATATATTAATTTTGAAATTTGAAACATAAGTTACTTTTTCAATATTCAAAATATGTTTTTAAATCATGTATTTATAATTTTGAATTTTAAACATAAAGTTAATTTTAAATGAATAAATTGTCATTAATTATATATATAATATAAATATTAAAAATAAAAACTAATTTTAAAAATATAAATATAAAACTATAAATTAAAAAAAATAAAAAAATTTCATCTTTTTAATACACCTTAAAAACATGTGTAAACTCATTTTTGATAGTTTCATAAGATATATATATATTATGTATATCACATATCTTTTTTAATATAATAATTAACAACACCATTAAATAAATTAAAAAAAAATGTTAATATAAGGATGAAGGAATAGTACATAAATTTCTACCATGAAAAAATTGAGTTAATATTAAGCAAAGGAGATTATATGTAATAAACATTATTATTATATGTAATGATTTTTTTAATAATATAATATCTTATTATGATATAATAATTCATTCAAATTGTTACATTAAGGTTTTATATATGTATTTGATTTTGTAACTTGAATGTACGTGTTTAATTTATGTTGATATAGATACAGGTGTTTCAAAAGCTAAAAATTGATAGTAAAATATGAACCTTAAATAATACCTAAATTTAAAAAAAATGGTATTAATATTAAAATTCAATCGGATAAAAATATAAATAATAATTTATTTTTATAAAATAAATAAATATTTTTTTTTATATTTAAATAATAATTATAATAGATTATTATATATAGTAAGTATTTAAAAAACAAAAACTATTAATCATCAAATTGTTTTTATTATAAGATCAAATTATTTTTATTATAAGAGGTTAAGAGATTTTGATTTTAAATAAAGATTTGATATATATATTTAAATATTGAAAAAATAATTACATAATTTTAATTTTGAATAAACAATTTACATTTTAGTATTTGTAATTTATTTTATATTGAAATATAAATAGTGTTATTTTTTTCTAAGTACTTTAGTACATTTATATTATATTCAAAAATAACCTATGAGTATTATTTTCATAATGAGTATTATACTTACAATATTGATATAGTTAATTATGAGTTTTCATTCACCATTTACAATTTGACAAATAAGTATCCTTAACTCAACAACTGCCACCTCAACTATTATAGATGATGTCATCCTCTAGAATGTGATTGTTATTTTAAAGTGGATTTTGATAGTACATTTTTTGTTTTGAGGCCAATTTTTTACCTCAAAATTCCCCTAATGAGTATGTAGCAGGTCAGAAACCGTCAGAGAGTCTGACATGATAAATATTTCAGATCTCTCGTATATAAGACAATAGAATTTAGTTGCTAAAGCTAAGTTTCGAGGTAGAGAGTAATTACAGTCTTTAATGTTAAGTCGGTTAGTCGACAGAAATTTTCTATATGAAGAAGGAGATTGTAAATCTGAAATATATAGACAACCAGATTAGAACAGAGAAGAGAAGTGCAGAGAAGAAGAAGAAAAACTCAGTGAAGAGTTTGAAGCTCAAGCTTCTGTGTTTTGTAAGTGTTGAAGAGCCAAGCTCTGTAACAGGTGAAACATACTGGTAAATTCCAAGTTTGTATTTACGGCTGTAAGTTTTATTATACCGTCACAAGAAATATAGATCCAATAGTTTATGGTTTAATGCAAGACTTTAGTTATCTGCATATTTTCCCCATATTTATTTACCTGAGTGAATGTTGTTTACATTTACTGTGAGAGAAAGACACAAAGAATCCATAATTATTTCACTATGTAAAAGTTCTAGTTTTTATGCGCAGAGGTTCGGCACATATCTTGTTTATTGTTATTTTATATAATATTGTGAGTGAGTCGCAATATAGTTGTGTCGCAATTAATCCTAGGTTACCGCAGTGAAAAGTGTTTTTTATATTTCTTAGACTTTAGACTAGGAAATATAAAGTTGTGTCGCAGCAAAACTTGGTCACACATGAGTTGGTTGCAACCTAATTCATGTCGCAGTAAAAGCCGGTCAAATCCAAAGTAAAAGTGTGTCGAGGTGAAAAGTTCGTCGCAGTTACTCTATCGTGCAGTAATTCTGTTGTGTGGTAATTTCGTTGCGCAACAATTCCATCGCAGGTAATTGAGTCGCAAGATTTTGGAAAAAGTGAAAAGGAAAAAACAAAGGTTGTGTTGTGCATAGTAACTCAAGTTAATTGTCACGGACGCCATTTTTTCCCGAGATCAACTGTCTACTTGAATACAAGGTATAGAGATTGGCTCTATCTACATTACAAGACCTGAAAACCTTCACAAAGATTTTACTTCGTTAATCTTAGAACTATCAAAGCGGTTTTGCATCCAGTGGGAAGTATTATATGAATCTTGTTTTCTTTCTCATTTCTGAATAGTTTAGTAGGTGGTGGAAAAGCACATGGCTTCTTAGCTAGAATTTGTGTAAGCATTTGTAAAAGCTCTCTCACCCTTCTCATACCTAATCACGTCTCCACGACTACTGTATTGGGATTTTTTCCCACCCGATTCTAATCTGCATGTTTTCTACTATAGTAGAAGAAATCTGCAACTGCTCGGATGTTTTCTTTCATATGGAGCAATTTTTCCTGAACCATATCGTTTGTGTGGAGCAATCTGTTCTGAAAAGTTGGAAAGAAATTGATATAGCTAATATCCCAATTTTGACCCCATTATATTAAAATTGTAAATGATGTAAATATCGTTAATTACATCATGGTGAGGAGCTAAAGGCTAAGGCCCCTCCATGGATTTAGCGTTTTGTGGTTTGTCAATTAAAATCAATGCCTATGGTTATTGTGCTGGCCAGGCACATTAAATTTTGGACATCATGTAAATATGCATTTAATAAAATTACCCACAACTAGCTATGTCAAGCAACATTAAAGAGATGGGAGCATGATTTCACAAAGAATAGGGTGGGAAAATAGTCAAACCTTTGAGCCAATAGGGTAAAGCCAAATGTCAAGGGAAAACCCATAAAATTGTTAACTACCCATTTTGTCTTATTCACCGAATAATTTATTTCTTCCACAAATTGGTTGAGGTAGTTAATGCCTTGGGATGGGAAGAGTATGGCAGTCAAATTCAAATTGGAGAAGCCATCAGTTTTTGGAAAATGTGTTTTTGACTTATGGGGCAAGTAAATGCTTGGAAAAGCATGCCCATCACATTGTTCACTCACGTCCTTCATTTTCCTCACGCAGTTGTAGCTTGTTGTTTTTCACCTTCATGTTTTTCTGTAGTTTCCTCATTCCTTCATGCCCGCAAATTTTTTTTGTTCTTGCTAAGTGAATGTCCAGAAGAGATTTAAGATTTGTGGGTTTAGGGAGGTCGCTTTTACTCCTGTAATGCCCATAAACATTTTTCTGAATTCGAATCCGCGAATTGAGGGTTTGTAGAGGTCGTTTTTGCCTCTATGAAGCCATTAAATGTTTCCTGAAACGATTTGCTCACCTCAGCCTTTTTTCTCCATTTACCATTTCGAATTTCGGTTTCCAGGATGTTTTTTCCATACCCAACGTTTGCATTTTGTTGTGATGTGCATCCCTGTTTTGGTTTGAACCGTTAGGAGTGGAAGAGGTTAGAATTGGCTTGATAAATCTAGTGCAGATAAGGACCTCACAAAGAGATCAAGAGGGGCTTGCAAATCCATTTTGCACACCTTGAAGAGCACTAGAAGGGAAGGTATGGCCTGAGGGAACTATGTAGCAGTGAAGGGAATACTTCTTTATGTTGGGTGGCGTAGGCATTATGGAGGCCAAGCTAGATATTTTGTAGGTGTCCATAGCTCCATGGTTGAGCTCACTAGCTTAGCAATTGTCCTTTCCCTTGCCTTAGTAGCCTGATAAATGCCACTGTGTCTGGTTTGTCTGATTTTTGGTGTGTATTTGGCTATGTGTGAGCCTGTTGTTCCCTAGTTCCTTGTGAAAATGATGCCCCGCTCAGGAGTGGAAGTGTGGTGAAAGATTGAAGAGCACACTGACCTAGGGTTGGGTGGAACGTTGCAACAACATAGCTAGTTGTGGGGCAACTTCTTTCCAAGATGAGTATTTCTTGTGTATTTAAGTTCTGCAACTATATTTGTATTAAATCATCATGAAGATGTTGAATGCTTAAATGGGTTGAATGTATTTTGCTTTCGCTGTATTTTAATGAAGTATACATCTGCATATGTGTTTTATTTCAAGGCATTTTATTATTATGTTCATGGGGTTAGATTGCTCATTTTTACAGTAGCAGCGTTGTAAGTCGCACCCTCTCCTCGACGAGTAGAGGGGAGGGGACGTGACATCTGTAATTAGATACAACAAATGTCATTGACATTAAATAACTGTCAAAGCTTAAAGTTGCGAGCTTGAATTTCTTTACGGAATTCAGGCATTCCATGCTCTGGAGTCCAATCTGGAAGTTTCGATATTCTCATAAGGAATGAAGAGTAAGCAAAGAATTTTTATAGGAATGTACATCAGATTTGGCTTTGGCCTCCAACACAAATGATATAACAATTTAAGAATAAGAAGATGGCGATGTCATTGCTTCTTGAACCAGAGTTTCTCTTTCAATACAGAACGCCTTCAACTACTATATCTCAACCACAAGCCATCAACAATACCAACTCTCGCAATCATCTAATTACATTCTTGAAACAAGACCGGTTCTGAGGAGTCTTGTAGGAATTATGTTTCTCTCTTGCAGGGCTGCATCCAGAAAAAAGCCTTGGCAAAGGAAAAACTAATTTACTCCCACATCAATCAAAGTGGATGTATGGCAGACACGCTTCTGCATAACACACTCGTCAACACATACACCAAGTGCAGGAGTGTGGTCGACTCCCGCAGATGTTTTGATCAAATGTCAACAATTTAAATGTTGGGAATTTGAAATTGGATTTGTTTACCAGTCTCATTTGGAATTTAAATCCATTTAATTTTATTGTTTAAATGTTGGGCATTTAAAGTTGAATATGTTTAATGGTGATATGCAGAGAGCACTTTTGTAATCTTTTACAACCCTACTCTCGATATATATATGCAGTTCTAATACACTTTGCTCTCAACCAACATAGGCAATTATGCTCCTAGAAAGCCTTCACAAGGCACCACCATTTCCATCCCAGGACCACTACATATGTTGGGTCAAGTTGGTCAGCCCAGGTTCAATTGAAGAGAAGATTTGAGCGGTCATTGAATTGAGTTCATGGGAGGATACCAGCTAGAAGATGAATGGTTTCAAAACATGCTCTTGTCTAGTACACAGTGAATAGCCTTATAAGTGTTAGTAAGCAACACCAGAGGTAAGATGAGCATCCCCGCATATAGTGATCTTGACCCCCTATAGGGAGAGAAGAATACAATCTAAAAGGAGTGAGAGCCTTAGAAGAAGAACATAAGACAATTGTTGGGTTAGTGCCAAAACAACAAAACAACTGTTGAGTTAAGCCAAAACAACTATTGAAACAGTTGTTGAACCAGAGCCATAACACTTGCAAGGAGTTGCCATAAAGCATAAGCAAGGCAAGGCGGTGCCACATAACATGTGCAAGGTGGTGCACCCATGCAAGGTACTACACCCAACACATTGAATTATTTGTATTGTATCATAACATTCAATGTTACCTCAGTAATGCTAGGACTAATTCTTAGTATTACTTGGTTTCTTAAAAATTTATTTAACAACCTTCTTTCTAACCTAAGAATTATAGCAACAATGCACACTCCAGCCTTGGGATGTGACCGAATAAAAAGAGGAATTGGGTGATTGTTGAAACAAATAGGCTTTACATATTGATTTAATAAAAAGCATTGATTCATACTTTGTAAAAGAACTTAGGATAAATTCTTTGAAATTGTTTGGTTTTCATGCATATTAAAAAAAACCCATTAGACCTTGGATCAAATACAATGTGTTGATACTCCCACATTATCAATACATGATCCAATACAATGGTTGATATTCCCACATTAACAATGGTATTTTTATACGAAAATTTGGAACCATTAGAGTTTATTGTTAATATTCTCATAACAATAAATAATTATATTATTGTGCAATTCTTATTGCTTGTTTTTTTTCAAATGGAGAAAGCTAAATGTTAGATTATTTGTATCTATTTTTGGTCCATTTTTTTAGCTAAAATTAACTTAAATTGTTGTAATTATAGTTTTAAGTTAATGTAATTGTATAATAGAGATATTAAAAAATAATTGAAAACATTAAATTCCTTTTTATAATCAAAATTACACTTTAAACAATAAAATTTATGACTTGTTGCAAAAAAAAATAATCAAAATTACAATTTAAACAATAACAAGATCTACCAGGTGACAATAAGAAATATCACCGTAATTGTTAAAAACTATTTCTACAATACAAAAGATCTACACTAAGTCACTCATCAAATAAACACACTAATAAAGAAATATATTTAAGTTAGTACATTTTAAATATAAGATGTATATAATTATAAAAACAAAAATATAATTATGTTGGACAATATTTTTTTATAATTAACAAATACCAATTAATCAAAATTAATTTCAATATTATTTCAATTTAATTTTTCTAATATTTTTCTATAAATTTAAAATATATAATTATTATATTTAAATATAAATAATTTATAAAATTAATTTTATATATTAAAAACCATAACTTTACATTCTATTTAATAATATGTTTAATAATCTATTTTTAAATTAAATATATTTATCATAGATATACTATTAATAGCATGATAACTTATTATGGATATACTAATAATAACACTGAAATAAACTTCACATTCTATTCATTTTCTTTTAATTCAAATTTGTATTAAATAATCTATTTTTAAATAGCTCCAACTCGCTATTCCCTTGATATGAAAGAGTCCAATAGTAAAAGATCGTTACTTTAATTGTATTCATTATAATTAACCATGTGATGTTGAAGAAATCCACAAAAAATAGTTAGATTGATTGGAGCTTAATTATAAGGTTTAGAAATCTTGTAGCTTTTTTATGTGAAAAATTTTAAAGAACAAAAAATGTGACTATTTATTAAATAGTAAAAGCTCATATATATGACTTTTATTATTAAATAGTAAAACGTTTTATATATATATCAAAGTTTTAGGTTTAGTTTTAAAAGTTTTTTTATGAAGTAAAAAGCATTAATATATATACATATATTTTCCAATACATAAATATTAAAACTAAATTAAAAAAATAAACTAAATTATATATACATAATATGTGAATTTTTTTTACAAAATTATCTACACTTAGCTTTATACTTAACTTTGAGTGATAATAGGGATGCAATTTGGGTCTTTTCTTAAATGTTTTTTACATATTCACCTTTATCAATCTATCTCCATACCCTTCTTCAATGAATTAACTAAAAATACACAAATATTTACTCAATTACGGAATTCATTTGGATTTTTGAATAATTATTCAATGAAGTACCCAATTCATTTCGATTCTTGGTCAATGAGTTACCCAATTCATTTGCATTCATTCTTGATATATGAAATCTATGTTCTAAAATCCAGTGACACCCGTGCTCGGTAATGAGAGATGGATTAACAAAAATAAAACAAATAAAAGAGATGGATTAATAAAAATTAAAATATATAGGATCCTCCTCAAGATCCTCTCCCTTCTCTCGTAGCATTTTCTCCTCCGCTGGAGAACAAAAACTGATTTAAAGTTTTCAAGGAATTAGAAGCTCAAGAGTCTGAAGCAGCGGAAGATCCGGTGGAGGGCTAGTTCCCCATGGCCTTTCAGCCCCTTGACAGTTGCCGCTGCTCCAACCATGAAAGAAGTTTCATAAAGCCTTGCTCCTTCAGGCTCCAAGAGAGATGCTTGGACGTTAGATCATGAGACTCCAACCCAAGCAGGACTGGCTTCCTTAGTCCCTTCCTCTGGGTTAGAGGGAAGCTCTTCTCACCCCCTTCTCCTTCCCTAACTAGAGGGCTAAAGATCAACAAAGGACGTAGGGAAAAGGAAGCGGTCTCAAACATTTTTCTGGGATCTCAAAAGCAGTTAGACCACCTTTTTATTAAGGGGCATTTTACCACCCCTTCTATTTAATGTTTTGCTTCTGCACTCTTCTCTTCTCAGAGTTCGTGAGAGTTTATTCTTGTAAGCAATTTTTGTCTTTTTCTCGAAAAAGCTCTAGAAGCAAGTGATATTTATCTCTTAGGATATTCATAATTCATAAGAAGGCTGGCAGCAATGTTAGAGATCATCAGCTCTCTTTAAATTTGTACGCTAAACACTCTGGTTAAACCAAAAAGCAATTAATACAACTCTATTCGTTATCGTTTAAAACAATAATATATATATATATATATATATATATAAAGACACGGATTATTAAAAATAAGATAATCCGAAAATATTTTACAGCTGGACTTTTATAGATTACTACATATTACAGAATGATGTGGGCACCACCACCAGAATGCTCAAATAGCCTACAAACTGATGTGTGTACCACCACTAGGAAGCTCGAATATCCCATCTAATAACTAGTTATAAATCAATTAGGACAAACTGTTTAACCTGGCTTACACAGATATATTATAAAATAACACAATAAGATAGCACACCAATTATCACAGTAATGAACTTAGATAATTGAACATGGTTTCTTTGAAAAAACTAGATTTACCACTTCACCCACTCTACATGCGTTCCAATAACGGTAATTCCGTCTATTGATTTACTTATTGGAGCATAAATCCCTTGAAAAGGATCATTCAAATTTACATGCATTTGAGGCTAAACTAACACATAATAAAGAAAGTATGAGCGTTAATACCTAGAAAAGCCAGGGGAAAATGTGGCTCCGAGTGAAACCATTTCTGATAACCTCCTTTACATGATATTACCCTACGCTTATGCGAGGAAGGCTCTTGGGTCTGGAACTTTGGGCTCTCTTGCTACATAAAACATGACAACCTTTTGCAGTTTGAATGATTCTTCTACAATAACTAACGTAGCAGCAGATTCATTGTTAGCAATGGAGACTGACGTGGGATTGTTTGACTTCTCTAAAAAACCTGAGGGAACTTGAAACAGATTACATCGAATATGTTGTATATGTTTTGATTGGACTATTGTGATGGTATAGGCATGTAATACATCCTTCCAGACGTTGGATTGGTAAATGGGAAAAACAGAGTACTCAAACAAATGGACGATCAATTAATATAATAATAATAATAAATAACTATTTTAACAAAACCTACGTGGGCAAAGACACAACCGTTGTCACTTCCTCTTAAAATTTAAATAAAAGACCCATGAGTTGATATTCAATTGAGCATGAACATTCATTTATGAAAATCATTGTCATTTCCTGCGTCTCTTGGGTCGCTGCCCGTTCTTAACAGCCTTGACCTCTCAAACAATTTGTTTTCAGGGGAAATACCACTTGAATTAAAGCATCTCATGTTGAGCTTTCTGAATGTGTCTGACAACCTCTTGTCTGGCTCTGTTCCTCTTGATTACAACAATCTGGCCTATGATAAAAGTTTTCTTGACAATCAGGGCCTGTGTGGAGGTGGGCTACTAAGTCTTCCTTCATGCTCTCATCAGAAAGAGGAATCTCAAAATCATCTTTACAGGGTAATGATAGCAGTTATTTCTGTGGTAGTCATAGTTTGCTTGATTGTTATAGGTTTCTTGTACAAGACATATAAGAATTTTGCTAAGGTTAAATCAAGTACAGTGTCTTGGAAACTCACACGCTTTCACAGGTTGGAATTCGACGAATCAGACATTCTAAAGAGATTGACAGAATATAATGCTATTGGAAGTGGAGGTACAGACAAAGTGTACAAGGTGACACTGGGAGATGGCAATATTGTTGCTGTGAAAAGGATTTGTAATAACAGGAACTTGCAATCTGTCGAAGACAAGGAATTTCAAGCAGAGATGGACACTTTAGCGAAGATTAGGCATGCCAACATTATCAAGCTGCTTTGCTGCATCTCTAGTTCAGATTCTAATCTGTTAGTGTATGAATACATGCCAAATGGTAGCTTGTATGAACGGCTTCATAATTCTGAAGAGGAAACCTTGGATTGGTCTACTCGTTATAACATTGCTATTGGTGCTGCTCAGGGCCTGTCCTACTTGCATCATGATTGTTCCCCTTTAATAATGCACAGGGATGTTAAATCATATAATATATTGCTGGATTCTGAATTGAAGGCCCATGTTTACGATTTTGGTTTAGCTAGAACTTTGGAGAAGAAGCTGAGACAGGAGAATGTCATGTCAGTGGTTGCTGGCTCATTTGGATATATTGCCCCAGGTAAGAATTTCCAGTTAAACAGATTAATGCTATGAACATGAGTTTGTACCAACCAAATGTGTCACTCAACAGAAAAAACACAATTCTAGCTGAACTGATTTATTTGATTGATATGTGTGCAGAGTATGCTTACACCCTCAACGTGAACGAGAAGAGTGACATATACAGCTTTGGCGTGGTCCTGCTAGAGCTTGTGAATGGCAAGAAGGTCATTGATGTAGAATTTGGAGATGACTTGGATATTGTTAGATGGACTCGAAATCAGATTCACATCGACATTAATAGAGTCCTGGATTCACGCATAGCAAACTCACATAGAGAAGAAATGATCCTGATGTCAAAGGTGGCTCTGCTATGCACTAATACTCTGCCCATAATTAGGCCTTCCATGAGGGAAGTTGTGAAAATGATGCTTCTTTGCAGCCCAGATTAAAAAATTAGGAAGGCAGTAGCTTCCAGTGCTTTTACATCCAACTCTACATATGCTTTCTCTTCTGCAGACACTAGCAAATATCCTCCCCCATGACAATTGATGTGGCTCAGACATATGACTTTAATCTATATTATATCACCACTATTGGAAGCATTGTTCAGCGATGTTCTTTCCCTTGCTGGACTGCAGAAGATTTGATTAATATAGTAGTACGAGATATAACTGTATCTGATATTTGTTCAATTAGTTTGTTCCAAACAGAAAACACATCTATCCCAATCGGAACATTTCATCAGTTCCTTGCATATAATCATTTGTAATGCCCTGAAGCACCAGAACCACGTTTCAGGCAAAGAATAAGCCCATTGGGTCTTCAGCAAAGACATCAGGAGATCAGCCAAATTTGGTAACAAGTCACAACAGGACTAATAGGAGCTGTTATTCTGTGGCATAACTTTCAAAACAAACAATGGAGTGCAGACATTCCCTTGAGTTTTGCATTCACTTAATCATTAAGTATAGTGTATAATAGGGAATTTAAGCAGCCCAATTGTAAAACATCTTATGCAAGTAGATATTTTGAGATTGTTTAGTACAGAGACGTTACACACACTGGTCCACATATCATTAGGGTTTATAATCATGGATGGATGTTTGACAGTGGCTCCATCAAATCCCCTGTGCCATTATTCCAAGATTGATAGTGTTCTAGATTTGTAGATTTTCTCCAGCACATGAAGGATTGTAAGCACGCTGTGAAAGGAGGATATACAGCAGCCTATCAGACTTTTAACAGCTGCCTCCAAGAGTTGTACAAGGTAAAAGAGCAGTGAGCAACTTCTTTCTTTTGTCACCTAAGATTGGATTGTGATATTGGCTCTCCACATGTCTTTTATAACTTTTATTTTCAAAGAAAGTTGGTTTCAATATAACTAACTTCAAATCATTTCTATATAAAAATGAAAGCAGTAAGGAATCTTTACAAGCACCTTAAGAGTTTTAAAAAGTAACCTAGATTTAACATAATTTTTAATTGTTTAAATGGATGTATTAAGTACCGAGAGGGTCCAATTTGTTGAAGTATAATAGTTTTTGAGATCAATTCTCCCAACCACCTAATCAACATTTCAAAAGTAACCTATATTTAACATAATTTTCAATTGTTTAAATGGATGTATTAAGCATCGAGAGGATCCAATTTGTTGAAGTATAATAATTTTTGAGATCAATTCTCCAGCCACCCAATCAACACTTCATTTGTAAAATTTGGTCTCTACGTAACTTTAACTTATTATAATTTTTTTATCAAAATAAGTAATAAATTCCTTCATTTGTAAAATTTGGTCTCTACATAACTTTAACTTATTATAATTTTTTTTATCAAAATAAAAATAATAAATTTCAAATTTATTAGATTTTTTTATTTTTTTACAAAAATTACCATGAATTTTATTTACTTGCAATCTCTTATATATCAGTATTTTATATGGGTTGGGTTGAGTTCAATTTGAAATTTATTTTTTGTGTTTTTATGATGAAATAACTTTTTGTTATTAATACATTTTTTTAATATTATTTGTTTACTTGCAATCTCTTATATATTAGTATTTTATATGGGTTAGGTTAAGTTCAATTTGAAATTTATTTTTTATGTTTTATGATGAAATAACTTTTTGTTATTAATACATTTTTTTTAATATTATTTGTTAACTTTACATCGAGCATAAAATTACACATTTCCTTCCTATTATTTATAATTTTTTTTAATTCAATCAAGTTACTTAAATAGAAACACTTTCATGTATATAAATTGATAATTTTTTATTATTATCAAAGTATATGTCCACAAAATAAGAACCAAAGTAATAAGATCTTGGGTTCAAGAATGAACATATAGAACTCATTGACTAGTAGGTTGGAGGATGACATCAAGTAAATTGGTCTCCAAAATGATTAGATCTCACTCATGAAATTGTCATTTTTGAGAGGATTAGTTGTCTTTGAGATGCGTAGGGCTACTGTTGGGAATTTGTCATTATGTCATGTAGAGGACAAGGGCCAATTGCGTCATTGTTTCCACCTATCTTTGACTATGTGCCCAGTTTTGGTGTGGTTGCCCCTCTCCTCTCCATGATTTCTGGAAATGGGATAGTTGAGCAAGGAAAGCCCTAGGTGGCTTGCTACTAACTTTTACATGGAATCCCTCCCATAAATCAAATAAATGTTGCAAGTGATCCATCTCCTCTTGGATATTTTTCACATGTACAATGATTTGGAACCATTGGGCAACACATATTAATGACATATCAAGCCATGAGAAAGTGTGAGAATGCTTTTTGCATTAAAAATAGATTTATAATGTTTCTTCCATAGAAAGAAAGGATTTTCAACACCATGGGAAGCCAAACAAACAAAAACTCTACATTGCAAGTTAAACGGTCTCCTATGAACGTAAGTTTCTAGGAGCTATTAGCAAGGTGAATCTAGTCGCATAGATCCTTGACCACACCCAAAGAGACTTGGAAATGGCACATAACCAAACTAAGTGTTTTAGGATTTCATCACACCTATAATGGAGGCAATGGGGATTCTAAATTCTAGGGTAAGTAATCTTTCTATGTATAAGTAGCCATTCAAATAGTAATTACCATACATAAATAACTATATTGGGTTCTAATGTATTTTTCTACATGCTAAGCAACTTAGAAAGCCAAATCGTTTTTTTAACTTGATTTTCAATATCTTGTACAAGTTACCATAAAAAATTGGCCTAATACAAATGGATTACATTTTAATAACATTAATCTTTCGTTTAAACTTAACCTTACATTTTAATAACATTAACTTTTCATTTCAACTTTTATACACTAAATACAATACATAAATTACCATAAAATATTACATCACAATTAGTTGCGACCTGAAAGCAATATATATATATAAATCCCACTTTTTCTTGGGTAAAAACACAAATAATGTTCATCAATTCTTTAGCACTCATTCTTTGTTTTAATATTGTTTCTTCTTTATCAAATTCATATAAAAAAACTCCTATTTCTTAACTTCTCAAATTCATATAAAGAAACTCTTATTTCTTAACTTCTCACCATATTGCATCTCGCCATACTATTTATCCTTGATAGCCAACTGTTCGAGGTTCGATAATCTACACATTTTAAAAATGTATAGTACACTTGAGTGCCAAAGAAAGCTTTAAAGGGTTGAACAAATACTTTCTAAAATAGTTCTTTGATTTGCTTCTCTACCTTGATTTTGAAGTTCTTTGTTACAAAGAACTCCATAATAAGCACACCTTTTCTCCCTTACCCTCTTTAAGGATTGGATGAGATCCTACCCTCTTTAAGGATTGGATGAGATTCTTGCAACCTTATGTTTACAAACAAATGTTTTGCGATGTGTTCCTTCTAATTCGTTATGGCTTATGTCATATTCATCTTGCCATTCCCTCATCATGGCAACTAATATAATGCATGCATTCAAATCAAGAAGAGGATTAACTTTCTTTGTTTTTTTTTTCAATTTATTCTTTCTTACCCTTTTGAAATTGATTCGTTAGACAAGTAAAATGTTTACATGATATATAAGTCATTAAATTATTTGTTTACGGATGAATATTTTGAATTCTTCGTCTTTAGGCAAAATATCCATGTATTCATCCAACAACTTTTCCTATATTTGTTTAGTTTTTGTTCTATTTTTCAATGAAAAAATTAAAAAAGTAATGTTGTGAAATATTTAGTCTTTAATGTGTTTTTGGTCAACTATTGTGATATAAAACATTATATTTAGAATTTGAATAGTTAGAATACTTATAACACCAACAACCAAAGATCTCAAGCATGAATATGAAGTTTGTGAGTGAGAAAAAGGCTTTTGGCTCTCCTTTGATTTGTGTTGTTTGGTGTGGATGCTTGTGGATTCCAAAGAGATATGCATAGGCTCTATGAATGTAATGGACGCTCAAGAATTTGGTCAGTCTATTTAATAAATAGTACCTTTTTTTTGTTGTGGTATTTTTGCATAATTTTAATTGAACTGCAAAACTATGTGGTTATTTCCATTGAGCGGCTTATTAGTGTTGTGTATTTATGCTTGTTTGAATTGAATTGAAGACTATGGTGGTTGTTTCTTTAAAGCTAGAATTGAATTGATTTACAATAATTGTGGATGCATTTTTTGTGTGTGTGTGTGATATTGTAGAGGCTGTGGCCTCACTAGATTGAGTTGTATCAAAGCAAGTAGAATCCCTAGGGACTAGGGAATTTCCACTGAAGTAAAGTGTGAATTTAGTGGTACGATTGGGTAGAAGTTGTAAGAAAAGAAATGACTTCACTTTTGAAGAGCGTTAGGTAGAGGTCATTGAGATTGAGGTATTGAAGAAGAAAGAATGGTTGGAAGCAAAACAAATGTAGTGATGCTGTGGAAGATGAAGAAGATGACGGAAGCCATAGAATTGGATTAGGAAAGAAGATTGTCCAAAGGCGCATATATCAATGATCAGAGTGATGTGGAAGATATAGAAAGCATGGAGTAACACCAAATGATATGAAGATGTTTAATTTTTTTGGAAGTGCAAATTCAAAAAGGATAATGGAGTGGATAGAAGGCATGAAAAATAGTTTGATTGCCATAGAGTTGAATGCCCTTGTAAAGTTAAGGTTGCATGTGGAAAATTGAGATGATACATGTTCATGGTGGAAGCAATTGACGATGGACATAAAATGGAGAGGATGAGACAAGATCCAGAATTAGGAGAAGATGGTGATTGGTCACTAGGTTGAGAGGTAAGTTTGTAAATTTTGACTATAATTTGAAGATGTGTAGAAGATTGATGAAGTTAAAGTAGAATGATAGATGTGTAGATAATTAATTTGAAGAATTTTGTAGTGTATTCATGACATTTGGTTTTGTACGAGATAGTGAGGAAAAGATCTTGCAATTTGTGGTGGATTGAAGTTGTTCATTAAAAGGAATATATTTGTGGAGAAGATGAAATTGTTAAAATAATATTATCATTTATCCTTGAAAATTGAGAAGATGGAATATATTTGTGGAAGATGAAAATTGAGAAGATAGTCTTAATTAGATAGAATCATGATTCAGTGAATTTGAAGAGCACCATAGATGAAAAGTCGTAATGTCATCATCAGGATCCTTTCCCTTCTTACCTTCAAACTTTGGAATATCCAAATGAAGCTTAGGAGGGATTGAAGGCCATGCCAGATCATGACACACCGGGTCATTCGTGAGTCTAGATAGGCCAGGAAAATTCAACGTATCCAAAAAAAATATCCCAGGATGCCACACTTGACTCCATTCCCCCATGAAAGGTTGGTTTTGGTAAATACCATGACCTTGACCAATTGGATAGTAGCCTCTTCCCATAGGACCCATGAAAGGGTGCACAGGTATTTGCATGTGTAGAATTCCTTGGGCGTTGGGAGAGACATTACCATCTAATGAGACGTTTCCCCAGGGTGATGGTTAACCATCTAAATGGTTAATGACATGTTAACCATCTAATGAAATAGGTTTCCCCCAGACACGTGAGGAGGCATGAAGCCTCCCAATATTGGGATACCGAATGAAGGGGGACCCATTCGAACAAGAATATTCCCTCTTAAGGTCCCACTTGGAATATGGGGAGGATTCGTCATGAGAAACACATTCAACTGAATAGGTGTAGTGGACGATGGGATGAAAGAAGGGATGTAAGTCGTAGACCCAATGTTCACATATCCATCACCACCCCTAATAGGATGAACACTAGTGTGAGGACCGGATGAAAGGGGTAGCCACCCCCCGACAAATGGAGTAGAAGGAGGAATAGGAACATGTCTAAATTGATATGTAGTGAAAGGGACTGATGTGCTCCCTAGTCCAAGAATAGGGTATGCACTAGGAACTTGGATGGATGATGAAATACTCACAGAAACATTCAACATGCCAAATGTAAAAGGAATCATACTAAAGGGAACATATTGATCCTCAGCGCTCGATCCTCCTGAGGAAATGTTTAGGACAAAGTCCGTGAAGTCAAAGTGATTTGTTCCCATAGGGTGGAAAGGACCAACCATATGAGGGTCGGTATAGACCGGAGTCCCAGTAATCTATAAGGTAGATGAAGAAGGAGTCCTAGGGACTCCTTCCCAACGTGGATGATGGTGATGAAGGAAACTCTGACATCTCTGAAGTAGTACTCATCGAAAAAGGTGGAATAATCCCTTTGTGAGAAAGAGGACTAGTATAACATCTCTGCCTCTTATGAAGAGGATATGTAGGAGAAAAATGTGGTGAACCTACTAAGCGACAAGATCGACGGAGAACTAGAACTCAATCCACGATGAATCTACCAAAATATACTCAAGTAACCATGATCTATAAGGCCAACTAGAGCACACAGAGCACACCCCTAAATAAGATAGGATGAATGCACACAAACAAGGAAGAAGGATTAATGAGCTCCTGAATGTAGCAGGTATGCCTCCCCTAGGAGAGGCCTGAGACTCCCATACACTATAAGTGGAGGTCTATAACCAATTATAGTGTCCCTAAACTTCAACTCATAAAGCGAGTATGATGTTCGACCCCTTCCTAGATGGGACATCCATAGAATAGAATCTGCAAGTACCCCCTACGATGCCTAGGAAAAGAAACCATAGTCACCTCAATATAACCAATGATCAGGAAGACAGTCACAGGAAGGATCCACCATATGGGCAAGGTAACTAAGCCTGAATCTCTAAAGCACCAAAGGTAGCTCAAGATCCCCCATATACAAATAATATCTTGGAAATATATTTGGCACTCATTGCAGGTAGTGGAGGGATATCCCCACCACCAACATGTGCACTACCTCGTGATTAAATCCCATGTAAGAGGACCTCCCTTATTCATCTCCTCAGCATCCAACGGAGTCATCTCGTAACCAACTAAGTCTCCTAACAATACTAGAAGAAGCCTCACAACCAAATATCCTAGGTACTTTCACAAATGTTGAATCCAATATCGCCTTGGACCCAACCACAGGTTGTCTCAACAAGCTATATGATCTCCCATTTCTGACACCAAGCACTCATGTTGTGTCTAGGATAGCTCTGTCTGGATATATAAGTGCATTTCCAATATTGAACACAACACTATATCCCTCATCCCACAAAGTTGATACTAAGAGAGAGTTAACCTTCATCTTTGATACAAACAACACCTCCATCACCTCTAGAGATTCTCCTGACTCTAGTTGGAATCTCACACATCCAAACTCCTTCACTACATCCATGGTGCTAGCCCCAAGATCCTCATGGTAGTATAAGTATATCTTTGAAACACTAAGTAACATCAACCTCATTCCCATAATATGGCAAACCACTACCCACAACCTCCTTATGTCAAATTCCCTTTCTTAGAGTCCCAATACCATGTTGAAATTTTCTTTAAGAACCATAATCAATTTACGCTACCAATGAATTGATAAACTCAAATTTATTTACACAGAAATCTAAAAGTACATAGGGCGATGAACATAAATAAAGAAAGTAAATCTCGGTATTATTCTTGACCTCGTTGGGTGGTTTTCCTTATCGAAGTATTTGATAGATGCCCATGGTGAAAACATTTGGTTCAATATTGATAAAGGTAATACAACCATTTGTACACCTCGCCCCGTTGGGTCTGAGAAAAAAACCTTGCTGGTCTTCTTTATAAGGTAAATAAAGTAAGGTCAGGTATTCATTTACTGAAGTATGTAATGAAGACTTTGCTCCTTAACATCGATTTTCCTATGCTCTTCAAATGCTGAATCAACGTAAGTAAGTATATTGTAGTCGGGTATGGGTGTGATATTGCACGGGGTATGATTGAATGAGTATCACATGATGAGGGACTTCTCCTTCCTTTCTTCCTCTTGAAAATGCACAACGGAATCAAAATCGTCACATGCATTTAACACATTAATTTCTAGGAAATGCCCCTAGAAAAGAGCTGAAGGGAAAACCACAAAACTAAGAGAGAAATTTTATTATGCTCATTGAGAAAAAATCTTGAATATTACGACATGAATTACAACAACAAGAAATTTCTACCAACACCTAGAAAATCATGCCTAATTTTTTACAGCTTATATGACCTCAAACAACAATTTAAATGCCTCGAAAAATGTGCCTAATCAGCTCTAAACATCATACAAACTGTATAGCTTCGAAACTGGATTAAATGTGATTGTATGGCTTGGCAATTATCTCACACATGTGACTACACAGATATGGGTGTACACTTCTATATGGACAACAAACTCCCCCTTCTTGGTTTTTATGCCCACACTACCTTTTCTCGATTTCTATGCCCACATTGTCATGGGAGATGTGCCCTTTTCCTTGTTGCTACAACTCTTTCTCTCTTTTCTTCTCCTTTTGCAATCCAAAACTTCTCTTCACTGAATGTGTGTCTAAACTCTCCTACAATTCTCATTTTATTAATTGAGAGACTGACTTTGTCTCTACAGCTTCCAAGTGACTTTGTCTCTTCATCTTCTGAATTGCTTTGTCTCTTCATATTGAAAGTCAATGGATGAGACCAATTACACTTAATGGATTTAAAAACATTTTCACTCACCAATTAATAAAATGTCACAATAACTTTATAACACTAAAGTTAATGTCTAGGAAAGTCACTTAGGTCCTTTCTACACGCTTAGACATGAAGCCTATTTGTTGAACATATGTTTTCATTGATGTTAAAGGAAAAAAATTTGAACCCAAGTGTTATCATTGATTCCAATTGTAAATCAAGGGTTCCTCATACAAATCCACTCTAAAGAAATAAATATGTTGAGAGAGTGCAAAGATCCCAATATAACATGGGTCATATGTGCACATATAAAAACCTTGAAATAAGAATACAAAAAAGGGTAGATGTGTGCAAATACCTCTACGGTACAATACTTATGAATAAGAATATGAGATATGAAATTGTTTGTAAAATTCCCACAAAGAAAATGACATATGTGCGCCATAACCCACACAGATGAATTTCAATAAGTGACACAGCGATGCAGATGATAACTTGATCAATACAAAAACAAGTGGGGGCATTATTCAAGTAAAAGGACCTTCAACAAGTGGAAACATCTCTTAAGTTAGAAATATTATAAATAAGCAAGAGATGTATATATTGAAGTAAGCTTGTAGGATGAATAATGAAGACTTGAAGATAATCTATTTTGAGCAAGATTTATTTTTCTTGGGGTATCAATGGCCCGTTGATCACAAAAGGAGTCTTTATGAAACAAAGATGAATTGCGGAGATTAGAAGAAGATGAACAACAAGCAAAGTGCTAGATATAAGTTTAGAAATAATAGATCAATTCTATGAGCAATGATGCTAAGAAGAAGCATAGGAAATAGATCTTGCTACTAAGAATTCTCACAAGCATACACATGAAAAATAGAGAGAAGAAAAGAGACTGAATCACATGAATGAAGAGATGAATATTGGTGTGTATCCTTCCATTGAATAATGATGAATAATAGTGTACATAAATAGTACATCCCTCATAGTAAAATCTAGTTGTATGGAAACAACTCATAAAGCTCAAAAAAGGTTGACTTACCAAAATATAGCAAACCCCCATAGGTGGCTAAAGAACTTCCCAAATATATCAAGGACCTCACGAATTGGAAAAAGCATGAGTGAGTTGTCAAGGAGATGGAAAAAACATGACAATCCTATAAAATGGAGGAAAATTCATGAAGGATGGGTTGGCAATAAAAACACCTAGTTTCCTAGTCTGACTAGCTTTACCTTATCCATAGAAAAGCAAGAAAAACGGAATAAAGCAGAATCTGCTGTAAAGTACTGTATACTAATTCTGGATGGTCAAAAGGTGGTCAAGATCAACCCAGAATTAGAAATAAATCATTCCAAGGATATAGATGGCATGTATTGAATTTAAGGTGCAAGTGGATGCCAACTAATTAAGCTAGTGGGTGAATAATTAATTAAATAATGATTAATTATTTTATCCTAAGTTATGGGTGGGTTTGATATATTCCAACAAGAAGGATACCAATGTTTGGGATGTGTGAAGGTGCTACTTAGTATATGAGCAAGATCTGTAAATCATAGAAGTGACGAAGCAATATAGGAGTGTAGAAATGTTGCAGATATAGTGGCACACCATTGTTAAGGAAACAGACCATTTTGACATAGATAATCAGAGGCAAGTCGCAGATCATAAGAGTTACACCAGTTGTAGTTTTCATACAAGGTAATTTGCATATTCTATTTATTTCATATACACACTTATTTCTTCTAAAGGAGGCGGGAAGGGGCAAGGATAAGGGAGTTGGAGCTTCCTTCTAGCAGGTGCTGGTAAAATTTATTATGAAGGTAGGGAGAGGAAAGGAATAGGAATTTGTATCTTCCTTCCTCTCGCAATTGGTAAAATGCAGGGAGTGGGTGCTTCCTTCTAGTAGTAGCTAATAAAACAATTAGGGTGTTGGATCGTCCTTCTAGTTGGAGCTAGTAAATATAATTTGGGAGTGGGTGCTTCCATTCACTGGTAGATGAAGAAACAATTGGAGATTGAAGTATTCCATGGGTTGGTTCCTGATAGCTATGAGTCACAATTTCAGCAATAATAGAGACATATGTTCAAGTTGGTTCCTGAAGTTTGCGAGTTGGTTCTCATGCATTTCGAGGCTGTTGCAAGTCGGTGCCTGTAACCAGGAAATTGTTACTTGTGAATAAGGTTAGCACCTAAAATGATTTGGTTCTCATGTTTATATATTGTACTCTCCCACTGATGTATTAAATCATTTTATCTATATATATATACATAACTGTTCTTTACTCTTTGTGTGCAGTTGTGTTTGTTTCAACTGAAAAGTTTTAAGTGGTGAAAATTGTTTAATTGTCAAATAAATTGATATATGTGCTTTACTGATTCACCATCCCCCCTCTTAGTTTAAGATAAATCCAACAATTGGTATCATAACGGGTGTCTTTAGTGACATATTAACATCTGGAAGATTGATCCAACGCAGATATGGACAAATAAGAAGAATCGTCTACCAACAAAGCACCTAGGTTTGTTGGCTCCAACTATACATTTTGGAAGATATGAATGGAGGTCTATTTACAATCTATTGGTATGGATATATGGAATTTAGTATAGAATGGATATGAATTTCCAAAATGAAATTTATCTATATCAGAGGAATTAGCTGATGAAAATGAGAGCACAATTTCTAGAACTGTTCCTGTCAACCCAAAAAATAGAAGAAAATATGAGTGGAATGCAAAAGACAAGAATGAAATACACCGTGGGATCAATGATGTTGAATTCACTAAATCTATGTAGTGCACCACAACAAAAGATACCTGGGACAAACTAAAGAACATTTATGGAGGGGATGGAACCATAGATTCAATTAAATATTTAATGATTTTATATAGTAAACAATTAATTATTATTACCTATCATTGGAAGTTGATAATGTATTTTTAAATTCACTTCCATAGAATAAATTCTATCAATAACTCCCACATAACTCCACATAACCCCTTTTTAGGGGATTTTCCATTCTATGAGAGATGATGTTCAAGGTTTAGATTTTAACTATTTTAGTTCAAATTGATTTCCTTCCAATTCATATTTCATGAATAATTCATCGTAGTTTGTGGAAATTGTATCCAAGGTTCTTGACCATTGAATCCCTAGAAAAACATCTACTCCTCCAATGGGAATAACATACATGGGGCTTGATAGAGGTTATGTTTTTAACTTAGTTGGTGGATCAAGCAATTATATGAGTAAGAGGCAGGTGTATAATTTATATTGTCAACTACAAAAGAATAATACATGGAAGCCAGTCATGGAAGTATGGAAGACATATGGTTGCAAATATTGTGTCTAGGTATTGATTTTGTTCATAAAAAAGAGAGAGTAGGTTGTGATAGATCAATTGCAATTTTGATGGCAAAGAACCATGTTTATCGTCACAAGAAAAAACATATTCATGTTAAATATCATTTTCTTAGAGACATGGTTGAGCATAACAAAGTACTGGTAGAGAAGGTTGATACATTGATGAATGTTGTAGATTCATTAACACATGTATTAGTACCAAAAATTTCTCTTGGTGTAGAGAATCAACGTACATTGATGCCCTTAGTAGCTAATTTCATGGATGTTTCCCATTTTACTCCATATCTCAAAGAATACAATAAGTGGGATAATTCGGATATGTGTTGTAGTATTTGTAGGTTCCCAAAGCTAGGGGGTTCTAGGGGTGTTGATTAACCCCCCCGCCCCTAGCTAGGGTGGTACGAGGGCCAACACCCACAAAAGATTTTTTGTTTGTTTGTCGATTTTTGGTTTATTTTGCGTTGCTTTTGACCCATGGTTTTGTGGCACATTGTAAACTATTTTTGGTCAAGGAATTGTGGTTGTAATTTAATCTAAGTTAATGGATTAGGGATTTGGATGCTATAATATTGTATTGTAAATATAAAATATAATACAATGAGATAGATAACATAGAAACTCTTAAGAATCATTGGTTTTCTTAGTTTTGGGTTTCCAAGGTAAATATTTGAGTAATGTGTGTGTGAACCATCATTAATTGTTGGGTTTTAGATTAATATGTTTTGTATTGTCTTTATTTACATAGGTTTATAAAAGTTCTTCATTGTGATGGTGATGAAAATAATCAAAGAAAAGAAGATGGCCAGATGGAGTGTAGGTGTGAGAAAATAACTACAATTTCAAAGTATGGAGGTGCATGTTACAAATAGGAATAAGAAGTATGGAAAGCACAGAAGAATAAAGGGTGAGTGGGACAAATCTTATCCATGAAGGAAGAAGAAAATAAATAAAATACAAAGGTATTCGATAATTGTTGTTTTATCAATGAACTTGTGAGTAAGATGCTTACATTTTCCAACCAAGGGAGTCTAATGTAGGAACATCCTTGACACTTAAGTTGTCCTACAAATTTTCTTATAGTTTCTTAGTTTCGGTTTTATTTTGTGATTAAAAACAAAACAAAAATTTATAGTGAAATATTTATTGTCCTTTTTTAATGTATGTCAACAATTGCAATATGAAGCATTGTATTTGAAATTTGAACAATTAAGGTAGTTATAAGGATAAAATCCAAGGAGCACAAGCATAAAATATGAATTTTGTGGATGAGAAAATGGAAATTACATTATAAAACATTAAGTTTTTGAGAAATTATAATTTATTTCTGGTAAAAATTGTTTTTTTAATAAATTGCTTCCTCTTATCATGATCTGGCCCATATAAAACCAAATTTAGCATTATGGAGGAACCATTAGCATCATTCAATTTAGATAAATTTGGTTAAGAAACTATGGGTGGGAGGTAACTAGTCTTCTAAATCATCTAGGATTCACACATGGACCAAACCTTTGTTACAAACATTGGTGCACAACCACAAACACAAGTACAAGATCTAACATGTCACTTAGTGGAATTGAATCATAGAGAAGGTTATATTAGCTACCCACTCTCTCTGACATGACAACTCACCATTGAAAATAATTGATATTAGCTTAACCATAGTAAAAACAATATATTTAAATTACTAATAAATTATTAAAACTTCCATTCTACAAATATAACAAATATAATCAACATCAATGTGAAACTAAAATAGAGAGAAAATGTGTGCATGCGTGCATGTGTGTGTGTGTGCGTTCATTCGTGCATGTGTGTGCGCACATGCATGCGTGTGCTCGTGCATGCATGTGTTCATGCATGCATGTGTGTGAGTGTATCTCATGCATGTACATAGATATGTCTATCAAGTTGTGATATCACACAAAATTGGAATGATGGTTGTGAGTATGACCTAGATTGAAATCTTGGTGGACTATATGTTATGACTATTATGACCTTGTTTATTTTCTTAGGGCTTGTGCTTTCTTAGGCCTTGTGTCAATTATTATTTTACCCTATAGACAATATCTCAAAGGGTGACTTCTTTGGGTTGTGTTCCTCCCTATTTAAAAGGTTGATTATGTTAGTTTCTATACTTGTTCATATCCTTGTGAGTTTTTTGGCTGAAATTAATGTAAATGCACTAATTCAATAATATTTCCATGCTACTTTTTCCCTCTAATGACATTTTTTTTCTTTGAATACATCCCAAATCAATACGAAGATAGATTGTGAGCTCAAGAACCTAGTTATGGAACACAAAACATGAGTAAATACCAATTTTAGATTAATAATCAAAGTCATGAAACTTCATAGAATACTTACTTTTGATTAGAGAAGGATTAAACATGTATCTCTCTATTATATGCGCACCCATGTGCATAACTGTTCAAAAATTCCACATTTCTTATTCAAGTATGAATATAGTAAATTAGGTGGCACATTTATGATGAATGTATCTCATGGAAACTCTTGGTCAAATTAAGGGAACTCATTTTAGTTGAGTTAATTTGTTGAATTGAAGAGCCCTTAGTCAACCCTAGAGTTATTGCATACACATGGGAATAGTTTCTCTATTCAAGCTCCAAATCTATATATTGCTGTAAGATAAAGTATAGATTGATAAGTACTATGCTTTGTAGAAAACGACATTTATGCGCTGGTGGGTGTGAGATATTCATACGAATTAAATAGAAAAGGGAGATTCCACTGGTCAATCAAATATGATGTACGAAACGAGACTGAACTCAACGGTGATGAAACGCCACTGGGACCAGTACCAATAGCGAGGATTGGTGCCGAAATATTAAAGGTTTCCATCAACGAAGGATACATTCCTACATAACATTCTTAGTTGTCGACTAAGAATTATCAACAACCAGGATAGTGGGACCTGTTGATGCTGAAGAACAAGAATTATCAAATGACAATTGATCGATTGTCATGATTCTATTTCCATAAAGGAATCAAATAACACGAAATACCGACGATATGATAGGCTTTGTGACATAAATCTAGTTTTGACCCAATAAAATATTATAGTTGAGGTGCACATGAACCAACTCAACCTCGATCGACACGATCTTCCCCCCCAAATGGACCTGAAGGGAAGGAATAATTATGTGTAGTCTAAAAGAACGTTCATCAAACTTTTTCAGCATAATCATATATTTAGAAAACATGGGAGAGTTGAGGCCTTTCCAACAAGCCAAAGACATCACTGAGGTCGCAACACCTTCTTCAATAAAAATATGTTTAATGGTGTTATTCAAACATTCCGCATGGAATTGAAAAGCCACATGGTAAGGAAAGAGAGGTTGGACCTCATGAGTCTTGAACATGAAAATAATAGGGCCATTCGTGTTAGCCACTCCTAAAGCATCCAAGAATGATTTCCTCTAAGAGGAAATATACTGAAGCACTTCTAAGGACGACATCGCACAGGGAGTGTGGCCCAAATCCTCAATGATAGGATAGTGTTGGGTGGATCAGGGATTAGGATTGTGCCCCAAGCGCTTCAAGAATCTTTATGGTATGTGTGGTATATCCTCAGTCTTGTCAATATGTAAGGGAATCTCCAAAGGCAGAGGCTCCTTACCCATGGTCAGTTGTGAAGGGCTATAGTCTTGTGAACGTGTCACAACATCTACAACCGTGACTAATTTTCAGAACTAGTGGTTTTGAATCCCACTACTTCCGGTGGTTGGAGTCCTTGAAGTCATATTTTGATTATGCGAAAGGGGATATGAGAGCACAACTAGGATCTATGCGATAAAATTTGAATCCTCATAAATCCTAGGGCACAAGTGTGTAATATGCATTAGAGGAAATTTCAACTCAAAATGGGCCTCCTAAAATGAACTAATAAAATAATAGTTAAAATAATAAAATAATATTTATTAATTTTGGAGGAAGAAAAGAAAAAAACTACTTTTTTGTTTGTATTTTTGACATATCTCCCCATGTTTTTACTCAAATTTCGATTGGGAGAGCTCGTTGGATGCGGAATTATTAAATTCCACATCCAACAAGTACCCACTTGGCATACTTTTGACGGACCCCGCTACCCCAAAAACAAGAAATACCTGAAAAAATGAAATGATGACATCATCATTCCATTTTTTCAGGTATTTCTTGTTTTTCGGGTAGCGGGGTCCGTCAAAATTATGCCGAGTGGGTACTTGTTGGATGCAGAATTTAATTCCACATCCAACGAGCTCTCCCAATCGAAATTTGAGTAAAAGCATAGGGAGATATGTCAAAAATACAAACAAAAAAAGTAGTTTTTTTTATGATACCTATCCCCAAATTTATATTAAAAAAGTGTTTAAGACCTATACGGTATTTCAAATTTAAAGCAATTTCATTGGCTAACACATGATGACATGGAATTTGAATAAAATTTAAAAGGCCCATTTTGAGTTGAAATTTCCTCTAATGGTTTCCTTCGCAAAGTTTACATGGGAATTTGAGCTTCTGTTTTGTCTTCTTATCCCCACCAATGTTTTCATCGTTCTTGTCATAATTAGAATTATCCTTTTTATTCCCACACTTATTATTAATCTTCCCCTTCCTCCTATTTTTTCTGGGTTGTTGGTTACCCTTCTGGTTCGACGATTGCACGAAGTGTACATCTGTCGATTGGGTGGGGGTGGAAAAAGTGGTAGCTAGCCTGACCGTAGATTGGTTAATAGAACAAATTTGGAGTTTTTTAGTAACTCGGTCCATAAATTTTGCACTTGCAGAGCCAACAATTCCATTAGCATGCAGCCCATGTTTAAACTTGAGATAATGATTAGACCTCAGTACGGCAAGAGTAATATAATATAAGAGCCTAGACTAAGCATATATCAAATCTAATTGATGATCTCAAAAAATGGGCATTTTATTCCATGCCACCATGAAAGGTTGGTTTTGGTAAAGGCCATGACCTTGACTAGTTGGATAGTAGCATCCTCTCATATGATCCATGAAAGGATGCACATACATTTTCATGTGAGGCATTCCTTGGGCGTTTGGAGAAACTTTACCAAAGTTAACCATCTAATGAACCAGGTAATTCCATAGACACGTGAGGAGGAATTAAGTCTCCTAATATCAGGATACCTGATGATAGGGGATCCATACAAACAGGAATATTCCCTCCCAAGGGCCCACTTGGAATGTGGGGAGGATTTGTCATGAGAAACACATTCGACTGAATATGTGTAGTGGACGATGGGATGGAAGAATGGATGTAATTCATAGAACCAACATTCACATATCCATCACCACCCCTAATAGGATGAACACTAGTGTGAGGACTGCACAAAATGGGTGGACACCCCCCGAGAAACAAAGTAGAATGAGGAATATGGCCACCTATGAATTGATATGCACTAAAATGGGATGATGTGACCCCTAATCCAAGACTAGAGTTCACACTAACACCTTGGATGACTGATGGAATACTTCCTGAAACATTCGACATGCCAAATGTAAAAGGACTCAAACTAAAGGGAACAGACCGAGCCTCAGTTCTCGACCCTCCCAAGGAAAGGTTTGGGACAAATTTCATGAAGTCAAATGGATTCGTTCCTATAGGGTGGGAAGGACCAGCCGTATGAGGGTCGATATAGATAAGAGTCCCAGGAATCTATAAGGCAGATGAAGAAGGATTACCATGGAATCCTCCTCCCAACATGGATTACAGTGATAAATGAAACTCTGACATATCTAAAGTAGTAGTCATCGAAAAAGGTGGAATAATCCCTCTGTGAGAAAGAGGACCAGTATCACGTCTTTTCCTCTAGTGAAGAGCCCGTGTAGGATCAAAATGTGGTTAACCTGCTAACCAATGAGACCGATGAGGCGTTGGAACTCGATCCACAATGACTCTACCAAAAGAGCCTCAACTAACCATGATCCCTAAGGCCAACTAGTGAATAGAGAGCACACCCCTAAACAATCTAGAATGAATGCACACAAACAAGGAAGAAGGATGAATGAGATTGCGAGTGAAATAGGTATGCCTTGCTTAGGAGAGTCATGAGACTCCCATACACTATAGGCATAGATGTGTAACCAATTATAGTGTCCATCAGCTTCAATGCATAAAGTGACTGTGTCTTCTGACCCCTACCTGGTTGGGACACCCACAAAATAACATCTACAAGTATCCCATGTGATACCTAGGAAAAGAAACTATGGTCACCTCAATATAGCCCATTGTGAATTTGTCTCTTCATATTCTGAATGACTTTATCTCTTCATCTTGAACAACAATGGATGAGTCCCATTACACAATGAATTAAAAAACATTTTCACTCACCAATTAATAAAATGTCACATTAACTATATAACACTAAAGTTAATGTCTAGGAAAGTCGCTTAGTTCGTTTCTACATTATTAGACACCAAGCCTATGTGTTGAACATGTGTTGTCATTGATGTCAAAGGAAAAAATGTTGAACTCAAGTGTTATCATTTCATTGATGTTGAAGGACAAAATGTTGAACCCAAGTGTTGTCATTGATTTCAATGGTAAATGAAGGGTTCCTCATACAAAGGCACATTGAAGAAATAAATACGTTGAGAGAGTGTAAATATCCCAATATGAATGGGTCATATGTGTGCATATAAAAACCTTGAAAGAAGAATACAAAAAAATGGTAGATGTGTGCAAATACCTCTTTGGTACAAGACTTATGAAGAAGAATATGATATATGAACTTGTATGTAAAATTCCCACAAATAAAATGACGTATGTGTGCCATAACCCACAAAGCCAAATTGCAATAAGTGACACGCCAATGCAGATGATAACTTGATCAAGATGCTAACAAGTGGGGCCGATATTCAAGTAAAAGGACCTTCAACAAGTGGACACATCTCTTAAGTTAGAAAGAGTATAAATAATCAAGAGATGGGTGTTTTGAACGAAGCTTGTAGAATGAAGAATGAAGACTTGAATATAATCTATTTTGGGAAAGATTCATTTTTCTTGGGGTATCAATGGCTCTTTGATCGCAAAAAGAGTATTTATGCAACATAGATGAAGTGCACAAATCAGCAAAAGATGAACAACGAGAAGATTGCTAGATAGAAGGATACCCATATTTGGTATGTGCGAAGGTGCTATGTAGTAGTTGAGAAACACCTGTAAATCACATAAGTGACTAAACAGTACAAAAGTGCAGAAAATTCGCAGAGATAATGGCACATTGCAGTTAAGGAAATTGAGTATTTCAATGCAGATAATTAGAGGAAAGATGCAGATCATAAGAGTTACAACAGTTGTAGTTTTTAGACAAGGTAATTTTCATATTCTATTTGTTTGATATACACACTTATTTCTTCTAATGGAGGCAAGAAGGGGAAAATATAAGGGAGTTGGAGCTTCCTTATAGTAGGTGCTAGTAAAAATTCTTAGGGAGGTAGGGCAAGGAAAGGAATAAGGATTTGTAGCTTCCTTCTAGTCGCAACTAGTAAAACTCAACGAGTGGGTGCTTTCTTTGAGTGGTAGTTGGTAAAAAAATTAGGGGTTTGGAGCCTCCTTTTTGTTGGAGATGGTAAACATCATTTGGGAGTGGGTGCTTCCATTCATTGGTATCTAAAGAAACAATTGGATATTGCAGTATTCCATGGTTCAGTTCTTGATAGCTATGAGTCGCATTTTGCGCAGTAAGATAGACATTGGTTCAGGTTGGTTCTCGAAGTTTGTGAGTTGGTGGTCATGCATATCGATGCCATTGCAAGTCAGTGCTTGTAACCATCATATTGTTACTTGTGAATCAGGTTGGCGGCTAAAATGAGTTGGTTATCATATTTGGATATTGTACTCTCCCATCGATGTAATAATTTATTTTATCTATAGATATACATATATTTATTCTTTTGTATTTGTGGGCAATTTTGTTTGTTTCAGCTAAAAAATTTTAAGTGGTGGTTTAGAACATTTAACTATGGTTCTTATTAAATAAAACAAGAAAACATAACACATAGCGTAGTGAATATATTCATTTAGAAATATTCATACTAAATTATACAATTTAAAAATAACACACATGCACTAATGACTTATATATATATATATAGATAGATAGATAGATAGATAGATAGATAAATAGATAGATAGATAGATAGATAGATAGAAAAAGCATCCCATTAATTGACTAGGAAACAAATGTCACCCATTAGTTTTTTTTAAATACAAACTTACAAACCATCTCATCCCATTATCATATAACTCTGTTATGCCAAAATAACCAACAAACCATTAAAACAACAAAATATTCCCAATATGCAAGTACTTAATGCCCATCACTTCAAATCCCACGAATGACCATTGGAGCATCCTTGCTCATTACCTTAACACCCACAAACAACCTTTGGAGTAGCATCGTACAACCAAAAAACCATTGTATCCCATTACATAAATACCTGGACAGAGAAAGGGTAAAATATGTCAGCTTCTCAAACTGGTATGTTTAGCTAATCAACCCACCCTCTATGTTTAGATAATTAACCTGCCCTCTTCAATAAATGAAGCCTGCCAACATATACTCACCAAATCAATAATAAAACATATTGAATTTCATGAATCTTCCATTAAACATGTTGAAATCATAAGGATCAACAATGGCATATTGCAACCACTTGATCGAAGCCAAATCCATTGAACTACCCAAATAAACTCATCAAATCAACAATTAAACACATCAAAAGAACAAGGCCACCCAACTCATCAAATCATCTATTTAACATATTAAAAGCACAAGGATCAACAATGTGCAATTTCCAACCATTGGATCAATGCCTGAGCAATCACACACATTCATTTTCAAATTTAAATTTTTAGTCTATGTCAATTACAGATACCACTCTAAGTGCACAACAAATGACTATAAATCAACCTCATTTTGCATACAATTGACTCTATTTGCATTATGGGAATTCAAATAGTGCATAAACATTACCATTAGTTAAGTTTTCCTATACTCCACTCAACTTACCTTTCAAGCAAGGCATTGATGTTGCCAATAGTTTACATACAGCGAACTCGACTTTCCTTTCAAACAGTGCATCAACCATACTAGCATGAAACAATGCATCAACAGTATCGATAGGAAGACATTCAAACATTGCATCAACACTATCAACAGTAAGACATTCCAGTACTAGTGCATCAACACTATCAACTTAGCCTCTGTGTGCCACAATGGTTCAGGTATAATTCTCCTTGTAACATGGCATTACAATTCACAAGTATTTAGGTGTATACAATACAACATTCCCTACAATATTATTATACGTACAACATTTCTCGCATGCTTTTGAATTCATGGCTATTGGAATTTAACTATATTTGTATGATTTTGAATTCATGGTTGTGTAATACTGGTGTAGGTTTTTGCAGCCATGACAAGGGTTAATAATGTTGCTCGTATGAGGAGAAGCAGGAAATAAGGTGACATGGGTCCCCAACTATGTTTCACCTCATTAGGTGATGACATCCCCCAAACACCAACAACATCGATGCTCATATAAATGCTGAAGAAGATCATGTACTTCCATAGGAAGATGGTAACAAACTTCCACCATCCCCCACAATGCCACTATCAACCACAATTCAAGGAGCTAGTTCATCAAAGAAAATTAGTTCTATCAGAGGGTGGAAAAAACAATCCATGTTGGTTGTAATTGATGACGTTGAGTTCTTTTAGGTGGAAATATTGCCGTTTAATTCCATTGTAGTATTTTCCCAACTATTAAATTTGTCAATCCAAGGTTCGTAGGCTTATGAAGCACACGCAAAATATATGCAAGATTGAAGTTGAATTAATCTAATCTAACCCCCCCTTGCTAGTTTCTAATTGCTAATCTAATCCCCCCTTAAGCTGAAACACACAACTGCTAATCTAATGCTGGAAGCTGAAACACATGGTTGAAAGTAAATTGCATAAAATAAAGACAACATATGAAGAGAAACGAGACAACACACGTGAGCTCACATTAACAATAAAACAATCTTAATTTACATCACAAGAATCATTGACAAAGCATGAAAGCATCAAAACTAAGACTATGAACAAAATCTAAGAATCCCCTTCTCCAAATTACAAAGTCAATACTAAATTCTACAATCTGAGACTAATCTTCCCCTAATCTACGATCCCCCAAATGAAGAGAGATAACTCTCTTTTATACATGAATTTATTTGAGAAGAAGATAACCATCTCATAATGACAGATCCACTATTCTCTCAATTACTCTTAACTAATTTCCTATTATACAAGATATGATCCCTTCAAATCCTCCACATGTCTGTCAATAATTCTCCACATGTCTCTCACAAATCCTAGATAGGATATGCCAACAAAATCTCCATGATATTCTCCTTGGAATATGATTTGAATAACTATCTTCTTGAAATGGTGGAGGAGATATTCGAGGAGTCTTTTTGTATGAATTCCTACACATTGCAAAACTCACACATTTTTGAGATATATATGAAAACATGTTAATTTCATTTAATCATAAATTCCTTTTTAATACTAAAATGAATAAAGTAGAAAATAATAAGGTGAAACCCAAATATATGTAAGGAAATGGTATAATGAAAGGTTAATGGGACGATGAAATGTGAAGAATAGTGAAAGGTAAAGCGGATGGAAATATGACATTTCTGAGTCCCAACATCCTTCCCAACTAAACTTGTTGCATGTCCTCATGCAACCTTGCATGGATATTCTTGAGAAATTTTGGCATCTGAACTATAGCTTTGATTGATAATGTGTTTTTAAGAATGGATGTTTCCAGGTGTGAGATACATGAGTAACAACTCACATTTTCTTATGGTTGGTTCTTGTGTGACAACAATAAATACAAAGAAATGTTGGTTCTTGTGTTAACAACATTCATTTTATTATCTGTTTTCTAGCTGCAGTAATAATTTAACCATACACTCACTGGAAATGATAAGCTATCAATGTGCATAAAAAACATCACTATTCATAAAAAATACTTTTATCTTTATGAATCATGCCAATATGTATATCAATGCTTATGAAGCAACGTGCGACAAAGTGTTGTTGGAAAATAAATGTTGGTGAATGGTAAATGCGATGAAAAATGGAGTGATGGTAACGAATTGATGATAATGACTATAGTTCATAGTTGTAGCTGCAAAATGGAAGGTTTGGCACAATTACAACTAGTGTTGTAGCCAACTTCCTGAACTAGTATCTCCCAAAATACAAACTGGGTTTGGCTGAAATTTTGCAAGCAATTTTTTACTAGTCCAGTGCATCTACACACCAAAAATAAGAGCTACCCACATCACAGATTTGGAGAAAAAATGAAAATTGGATGTAGGTGATGATGGATGTTTTTTCAAAAACCATGCATTGGACTGAGCTGAAACTTACCAATTTTGTTCATCATAATATTATGCATTCCTTGTCCAAAAATCCTGAGGATACAATGCATGGTTTGTGAGATATGCTAAATTCAAATTCTGCATTTTCATGCAACTTGGCATGGGTTATGAAAGTGAAAAAGGAAATGGAGCATGGTGAGAGGATTTTCCAAATTATTTATTGCTAGCATATAAGGAATTGCATGATTAAAGTTTAGAAAACAACATACCTCCACTTACCCCAAAAGTAGATGAACGATGCAATAGGAATGTAGTTGCTGTTGCTGAATCATGGAGAATATGTCATTGCTGCAGGATAAAAATGTAACTGTAAATGTTGTTGTGGCTGTAACTGCTGTAGTGTGAAGTGGAGGAATCTGTGAGGAATCTGAACTATTGAATCATGGAAAATGTGGATGGAGGAGAGTGGAACTACGTTACTCTCATAGATCTGAAGTCATGCTTCTGTAACTGCTGATTGAATCATGAGAAAGAATACATAGTCTTCAACCGCTACAAAAACCAATGGTATGGTTCTAATCATGCGAATGTATGTGTCGAGGTCGAGCATGAAGATAAATCATTGGATTACCAGCGATTGATGAATGCCATTAACCAATGCGAGGCAGACTCACCATTGATATTAATGAGTTCCAAGGTACCCAAGTACATCTTGCAAAGTGTGAATAGATGTGTTGATGTTGAGACACTTGTAAGATATGAAGATCAAGGGAAATTGATGTATTCTCATGATTGTCAGCGAGATAACTTGACATTAAGGCATGCAAGCCTCCAGGTACTCAAAATGAACTCTAGTCTATATCCTGTCACATCCCCATGCCTCCGACTAGCGTAGAGGACGCGACCCAAACTTCAATCACAGCGGGCTAAGAGCCCCATGAACATGTGCATGCACAAAATTGCTGAAATAGAATACTTAAATAAAACTTGGAACTAGAATATGCACACATGAATCTCTATCATGCACAGATGCAATTATGTATCTTGTACAACAGAATTAATGTGCATTCATTCAAGCATTCGTTCCACATGTTCAACTTGATCATGAACAAAAAATATATATATTTGTAGAAGTAAAAATGGACAAGATCACTTATTTTATGATGAACTCTTTCGCAACCAGCTACGCCGCTGCAACGTTCCACCCAACCATAGGACATCGTGCTCCTTAATCTCTCAGCAGCGCTGCCACCCCCGAGCTGGGCATGATTCTCCAAGGAATAAGGGAACTAGCAGGCTTACACATAGCCAAGGATATATAAAACATAGCCAAGCCAACACATTTGGGTTTATCAGGCCATCAAGGAGTTGGGAAAGGCTAAATGCTAAGCTGGTGGGCTCATTACGGAGCCAAGAACACCTACACCAGAACTAACCTGACCTCTAAGACATCCACCCACACCCAACACAAGGAATCAGTCCCTTCTCTGCTACACAGTCCCTCAGGCCCTGCATTCCCTTCCAGTGCTATTCAGGGGCGATGGAGAAGAAGGCCAGCCCTCTAGCTCTGTCTGTGTCGTTTCCAGCCACCAGGTTTATCAAGAAAACCAAGCCCCCATCCCTGCTCCCTACACAGTCCGAAGACCAACCATTGCACATGTGCAATCAATCAGCTAATACAACTGAAGACAGGGAAGACAAATTCTGAGTCATTCTTGGCCCTATCGTGGCCAAAATGACTCTCAAGCGAATTTACAACAGTCCCAAACGCACCAATGAACGTGGGAAAACAACAATCCCAACCATAAACAGTGAGCACAACTCACAACATGGAGAAAATGGTTCCAAACGGTCTGTACGTGAGGAAGACTTGCAACAGACCCCCAAACATAAAGAAGCCACAACAATCACAACAGACCTTGAGAAGGACATCAACCACCGTGACTCACAGGAAGAACCACAGCTCCAATCTCAACATTTAAATGACAGAAAATTAAACGACCATACTAGTCTGAGAGAAGAGCATACAGCTACAAATGGGAATGAAAGAGCACAGCTCCTCGTCCGCTGTGCAGATGGTAACAACACAGAACCCACCACGCAGCTCATGAGGAAAGGATACGGCCTCACCACTCGCAAATCCACAGAGGAAAAATGACATGGGTAACACCAGGATCGCTCATGTGCATGAGCAACAACAACCAACGGTCCCTGTGTGAGGAGGGACAAGAATTCCAGCTTGTGCATGGATGAACAAAATAGTGGATAGACGCGAGTAGGGAGTGCGTGAGTGTTTAGCACAGGCGTGGAGAGAACGGAGGTTTGAGTGAGTGATGGTGGTGGTTTTGGCCATTTTGAAGTCAACCGTGGTGGAGTGTGCGTGTAGGCATGGACTGACAGTCTTGCCACCCCACTCCCAAAACAATAACTGCCTCAACCACCAGTAGCAATTCTCAATGAAGGTGGTTGGGTAAGACAAGGGGAGATGACACATGGGTTTTTCCCTCCTTGGATAAGGTTAGACAATTTCCCCACCCTTATCCTTGTGAAAATCATGCCCCTTCCTCATTTTAGTTGTTGCGATCATAGCTGGTCGGGTTCATTTAATTAATTAAAGATGCATATTTACATGATGACCAACATAATATATATCGCATGCCCCGATATACCATTGGTGACAAATTAAATCCAAAACATAGCATAACCGATCAATGGTGGGGCCTTGGCCTTTAGCTCCACACCATGATCATTACAATATATACATCATGTACATCTAATGCGACGGGGTCAAAACCGGGACGTTACATATCCCAGATAAGTTGCTGAGGTTGATGGGGAAAGACTTGTTGAAAGGTGGGACTTAAGGAATCCCACATTAGTCAATGTGAGTTGGTACAAAAATATTGGTAGGACTACAAATGAAAAGAACTCATGGTCAAGCAGTGTATATGACAAGACAATGTAGTCATGGAAAGGGAGCTAGTTTTATTCAGAAGGAAAACTGGAATGGAAAAAGAAGGCAAAAATGAACTAAAAAAGATAAAGGGATGTATCCAACTTAGAAAGATAGGTGTGTGTGAATTTGAGACAGTTAAGGAAATGAAATAGTGGACTCAAGCATGGATGACTAATATGCCTTGAAGGAGAAATGTGGGTAAATTACAGATCATGACGCAATTGGTTTCTATGTAGCAGCAAATGTCATGACATGTGCGATGAAAAATTTAGATCCTCCAGGATTTCAATAAACCATGTTCTGGGAAAAAAATTGTAATTCTTGAAAATCACGTCATCATCAAATGAGAGCGTCTCCAAACCTGAAAAACTTAATACAAATCCTGCATGAAAAATTGTGAGAAGTTTGAAAAAGAAAACATGCAGAAGAAGTATGAATGTGACAAATCAAATAAATAAAATGATTTTTATACCTATTTCCATTGTGCACTCGTCGATTGCTGCTAAAGTGACTCCAAGAAACAACCTAGCATAAATCATAAAAACATGTTTTGATATTCAGGAATGATTGGAATGTCCATTTGCAAATTTGAAATTTTGCAAAATATTTTTTTCATTTTTTTTTTCTTTTTTATAAGGTTGCCATTAGTTGTAACTGCTAGCTGTAAGAACCAGCTGTGACACTACCTATAGATGTAACAACTAGCTGCAACACTACCTATATCTACAACAACTAGCTATGACACCACTTATAGCTATAACAGCCAGCTGCGACACCACCTATATCCGTAACAACCAGCTATAACAATTGTGTAGGTGTTGAGTTAAGTTTTAATTGAAGTTTAAGTGTCTCTTGTAGTGACTTCAAATGGAAGCTCGCTCGGTTTGCTTATATATTGATGGTATTTTTTTCTTTGTAATACATCCCTTGATCTAAATGGCGATCACTGGTTCAAAATGTTTTAGATTGATAGATTTGTCTACAAGGAAATCCCACAGTGAAACATGGCAACAAATATTTGATCCTTATTGAAGTAAAAAGGTGCATCGGGCGTTTTCAAATTTCCAATTCAAAGTTTCATAATAGTAGAATGAATAATATGTATGGGCATGATTTCCATTGACAGAAACTACAGGGTGATTCTTATTGATAGAACCTACGAGAGGCACAGAGCCACTTCCATTCATGAAACCTGTGTGGCAACTTACCCATTAGATCCTGCATAAACCATAGCTAACATAAAACACATGCATACCTACCCCATAAGTATCGATCTGCTCCTGCCCATGGTTTTGAGTTATCCTCTTTATTTTTCATCATCGTGCATGTAGTCATACAAGAGACTTTCGACGCTATGAGAAAACCACTTGTCAAGAGTCACAAATATAAGATAATCGATGTAATTCATGGTGTAGAGACTACTGGTAACGGATGGTGCAAATACTTCTGTGAAGAGACTCAATGATAGGACCCATACACTCTTATTTCAATACAAGTGAATCAATTGTCTCCATCTTTGTCCAACCTTCTTTTACAACCTTTCCAGGAAAATGAGTTGTTCTACATCTTGTATTTTCTGGATCATTAAAGTCGATATCAATGCCATGCTTTCCTACCTCCCAATATAGATAACTGGCTTCCACCTCACATTCTGTAAGGATAGAAACTGTGCATTCTATACCAATTCCTCCTCTTAGATGAGGCTCGCCACCATATACTATTTTCCATGTGACAAACATTGCATATTGTCCATCGTCAAAGGCAAGTGGAGGCGCACACTCACCGATATAATGGGCCACTAAATTGTTGAAGCAGTACGCCATGATTTATTTTCTTGCTGTAGTCACCATCTCGAATCACTCTATTCAATAAACTCTCTAATGTCTGAGCAATAAAACCAACTGGTACTGCTGGCCTGTAAGAATGGGCTATGCATCTGACAGCTTCAAAGCACAATTTCTCCACATAAAGGTCCATCAGACAACCATTCAATTGAATTCATCCTTTTTGTTTGACCTTTCCCCTTATTCGATGATGGATTGATGTTTTCCTTCTTGATTGGGATATAAATTCATTGTGCAGAGTGTATCTAATTACTGTTAAAGCAACTTGCTCCTTCAAAGAGAGGAAGGGGTGGCTCTGCCACTTCTTATGGCTAACTCAAAGTAACGTGCTCCAATCATTATGAATCTTCTTGTTAGATCTTATACTTATATAACATGATGGTGCAATGGATTATCCCATGACTGCCATTATGATATAAACTCAATATGCATACATACAAGGATTCACCCCTTGAAGCTCATACTTCCATCATCTTCATCAATTGTATAGGGAGATTGAGCCTCATCAAAATATACACTTTCATTTGATGCTCAGCTGTATTGTGGAATCTCTCAAGGTTCGTAAGAGTTATACATTTGGATCGATTAAGTTTATTGGCTCATAAACCTATCACCAAGTTATTTGCACATATTACGTTGATTGGCTTATTTCCACAGTGAAGTAGCATATTGACTATCTATTGTGTTGTGCTATCCTTCTTATCAATCACCATAATTCAATATTATCAACTGTATAGATCGCATGGTGTACAACCGATGATGGTAGAGAGGTTCGAGAATGTGATATGCAATTTTTCCAAGGCTCAAGCTCTTCACCTTCGTGGCCAGCCTCAGAGCATCGTATCGGTGCAGTGCCAACCCAAGATGCATGCATCCAACAATCATGAACTTGACATGGCGGACTGTATCAGATAGGTTCGCCTATTATGAGGTGGCCCCTCCACCAACCCTTTCAAGAGATATTGATTGCTGAAATTGGATACTATGGAGAGCTCTTTACAATACACCAATATGATATATCCTTCATTTAAAGGAATGAAGGAAGGCATAGACATGAGTAGATCCAGATGCTAGTGACTTCGTCCAGAAACAGAATCCAGGTAAGAGAGCATATCAGGCGGTTTTCCATAAAGCAAGTCTTGCTGATAATAGATGATAGTCAAGAGAAGATGAAGGAGCTATGGACGCCTTTTTGAGCATCGATCCTCTATTGATTAAAGGTTAAGTGCTTTAGAATCAAATTCCGAAGCAAGAAGTCTTGCGCGTCGCAAAAAATGTTAAAGCAGAAACAACATACCTAGAAACGACATACGAAATACAAGCAATTTTCCGCTACATAGTTGGTTGGAAACTTACAAAACCTCATCACTAAGTTCTTGAATTGATTCTAGGGATTCCAAGTTGTAAATGGCCAAACCATGATCATACATATTTTTGAGAAATCGTAACAATCCAAAATTTTCAACTTAGAAATATACCCATAAATCCAGTTGGAAGCACAGTTTTGGAATGGATCAATTTGAAATTCAATCTCCGTATTCAGTTGAACGTACAAGTCTTATAAATAGATCTCGTATTAGAAGTAGATCAAATTGAAGATACCAGGAGGTAAATATTGATCACAGAAATTGCGTTAAATGATTACAATTGTTGCAATTATCCCGGTCAGAATTCTCCTTTCGGGATACGAATCTAAAAATAAATCCGCCACCGTGTATTTGTAATTTAAAACTTATGAGCGCCAACATTCCAAACTTTGGAAAATGTTTTTATTTTCTATTTTTCTTAGTATAAAGATGGGAAGCATGGGAAAGTCATCTAACAATCATGGAAAACCATTATCCAGATAGTCGGCAGAGAGATGCATGTTGTGTATTTTTCAATTGAAGCTTATGCGATGGAAATTCCTACAACTCAAACCAACTAGAATATCACAGGCGTGACACTGTTGCAACTACTATTTCATCTTGGAGTTGCAGCTTCAGCACTATAAATTTGCAGGCTTGCAGGCCAGTTTTATTTTACAAAACAAAAAAGTTTTAGTAAATGGAGATAAATGATTTGCAAATTAAGGATGAAATCTATTAGGCATGTTTGCAAACATTAATTTATTCTTTCTAGAAAACTTTAGAAAACATCCTACTTTCTTATCCTCACAATCCTATGAAGCGCGGAGGAGAGCATACTTATTCTGGGTAGAAGAGAAAATTGAAAATAAAATCCTACCTACTCTATGCTAATTGGAATTTAGAAAACAGTTACGTGTAGTTAAATATCCAATGTAGCCATTCACGAAAAAGTAATAAAAATATGTTTAATGTTAATTTTTCAAATAGAATACAAGGATAAACAAAAATGTGTGAAATTAGTTGCTGTGACTGTGAATTAACTAGGAAAAAAAAACTAAATTGTTCTAACCTTGTACTTGCTTGAAACCATCGTTCGATATGGATTTCGTAGGCATAGTTTTCACTCCTCAGAGCATGCTACAACTCCTCATTGTCCTCCTTGATCTCATGTTTGCATGATTGTTCTCCATCAAATGTGCAGGATTCCTTGAATGTTGATTCCTTATTCGTTGTTGGAGGAGTAATTAAGCTCCCAGTTGTTGTCAGGATCTCCTCTTTGTGAGAAGAGGAGATCCCTACTTTTGCAAGGATCTGAGTGAGCTGTTCCAAGATTAAATTCATTGTTAAATAATTTTGAGAAAGGGATTCTTACAATACCCAAATATAAATGAAAAATAAAAAGAAACATTCTTGCTGAAACAGAAGACAATTACTCTTCACAGTTGCAAAAATCAAACACACTTGCTAAATTTTAAATTCACACTTGCATAATTGAAACACTCTTTACAGAAATTGAAATTCACTCATTGCGGAAATTGAAATTGAAATTCAATCAAGTGTAGAAATTGAAATTCACAATCTAGTGTACGCTTGTAGAAAATTAATTGAACTAAACTTCAATCCATTGTGCCTCCCCGACAACGACACCAAAATGTTAGGCGGTGTTAGATTTTTATCATTTAAGCAATATGATATCAGGATATTATCTGAGAGAATAACATGCACAACAATAAATCACAAGAGACAATAGACACATATATTTTACTCGGGGAAACCATAAAGGAGAAAACTTTGCAACTTCCTCAGAGATAGAATGAGCACCAATGGCAGCAGTAAAACCCAAAGACAAAAAGATGATCTCCAACAGTTGTTCTCTCTCTCCTACTTGAGCGAGCTTCTCCTTTCTCAACTATGTGCTATAGCTGGGTGAGTGTGTATTTCAAATAGAGAGGCTCACTATCCATTTATACTAGTTTCCGATTTGACAATAACTTACCAGGGCCAAATTCTTTAGGAGAGTCTAATAACCCTAGTGCCCCACAACTATGGGGACTTTTCCCCTGATCAACAAGGAGGGTTAAACTCTATGAGTTTACATGAATTAATTACATTAATGATTCTCTCGATAGGAACATTGGGGACCAATGAAATTCAATATATGAAATATACAAGTGAATACATTCCGAAGTTACAAATACATCAACACTTCCTCTTAAATAGGGAGGTATTCTCTTGACACAATTCATTAGCACAAGTCTTTGTCACTGGATAATCATCAAACATGGATCACCGCTGGATCATCACTGAATCATCATCATCATCACTGCTCCTGTTATCTTGATCAAATGGTGCTATCTCTCAATTCTAATCATCACATGAAGTTCTATAGAGCCAGTCCCTTTTCATGCTGGTTGTAGGCCTGGCCTCCATGTAGGTCTTAATCTTCTTCAACACTTATATCTGACCATGGGAGGAACACATCCAACATCCATGCCAGAAAGGCATGCCCAGCACTCACATCCATCAGCATGGTAGGACACACCATCTACCACCCGAGGAAAGGCCCAACACTTACATCCATTGACATGGTAGGACACACCATCTACCACCCGAGGAAAGGACCAACACTTACATCCATCAACATGGTAGGACACACCATCTACCATCCAAGGAAAGGACCAACACTTACATCTATCGGCATGGTAGGACACACCATATACCATTCGAGGAAAGGCCCAATACTTACATTTTACATTGGGAGGAACCAATCCTACCACCATGTCAGAAACGCCCAACACTTACATCTGACCATGGGGGGAACCAATCCTACCACCATTTCAAAAATTGCCAGCACTTACATCCATGGGCATGGTAGGACACACCATCTACCATCCAAGGAAAGGCCTAGCACTTACATCCACTAGCATGGTAGGACACACCATCTACCATCCCAGGAAAGGCCCTGCATTTACATCTGACCATGGGAGGAACCAATCCTACCACCATGTCAGAAGGGCACACAGACTCATCACTTCCCCTTGGAAGGAACCTCGATCTGGAGAACACCAAGCTTCTCCTTGAAGTACTCAGACTTCACTCTGGCCATTTCTAGCGTAGAATCACATTAGGGATGATTATGTCCAAGGATAACCTACAATTTTCACCATGACTGATTACATCCGAGGAAAACCTACATGACCGTTTATGTATGAGCAACCTATGAGATTTTCCAGGATTTTATGCTCATACAACTTGTCTCACCGGCTATGATAGAACTCCCTCTTTCGAGATATATTGGTCTGGATCACATACTGGAGCTTCACTACTCCTCTATCAACTGTTCTCAGCACAATGCAGGACTCCTTCCTGCTAAACCAAGAGATCACACCTGATCCCGTACTGAAGCAACACCCTGAAGTGCTCTTCCTATCAATGGCACTGCCTTCCCAATATGAATCCACATAACCTTCTAGGTTAATCTTTTGATTCACCCCATACTTGAGCCATAATAAACTGTACCCTTTAGGTACCTCAGAATATGCTTTGCAACAATCAGGTGAACATGTCTCAGATCTGTCAGGAACTAGCTGCATATATTCACAACAAAGCAAACAGTTGGTCTCGTATTAGTCAGGTACATCAAGGAACAAATCATCTGATGATACATCGTGGCATCAAATGTCTTTAATGAAGCATCATGCAATAGCTTCAGGTTCGATGCCATAGGTGTGGTCATGACCTTGCATTCCATCATCCCGAACCTCTTCAGGATCTCCACTGCATACTTCCCTTGTCCAGGGGAGATTCCATCCACACTCTGCCACACCTGCATGCCTAGAAAGTAGTGCATCATATCCAAGTCCTTCATCTTGAACTCAGAAGTAAGTCTCCTTCTTGCAACTTTAATGAGTTCCTCTTTTCTCTCTGGAACAAGTCATTGACATATAATAGGAGCATAACTAGTATTCCACCTTCAACCTTGAAGCAAAGGTTGGAATCCGCTTTACTCTCAGTAAATCCTAGAACCATCAGTAAGATTTCCATCCTATTGTATCATGTCAAACCTCAGGATCTTTTGCTGTAACCCCCTCTGAAGTGGAGCATCATACTCCCTCTGTATTTCGTACTCTATGCATTGAAACATCCCCTACTGGAGTGACAAGTAGCTTCCTCTTCTACTATTATTCTATGTATCCATCTATGGTCACTGGATACCAAGATCCTCTATCTTGAACCTTTTCAAAATTTCTTCTCACACCCATCTGTGAGCTCATCATCCTTTATAGGCTTTCATCTTCAATATTGTAGCAAAGGTTAAGATCTTCATCACTCAAGGTGATCTTCAAGCTCCTCATGTATGTGTTATCCCATGGGTGCCTTCTGAGCTCGTACAAGGCCTTCTTTAATTTGCACACATGAGTTTGCTTGTCATGTGCCTCAACTTTCAGTAGCACCAAATGTCTCTTCCTAGTTTATGCCTTCTTTTTGTGCGAATCCTTCTACTACAAATCTTGCCTTGTATCCCTCTATGTTTCCATCTACTGCATGTTGGATCTACAAACTTCCATTTAGGTCTCGACACTACACCCTAGACATCATTCTTCTTGAACTGGTACTCTCCTTCCCTTTCTTCTTGGCTACTTCTTCATAGCTGGAAGGTTCTGCATCAATGATGTCACTCAACAGTGTCACATAACTGCACTATGTCTGAGACCTCTTTCTTTCTTTAAAGGTATCGTCATATTATTCTTCATCTTGTATTATTTATTGAACTATCGTCACTTATTGTTTGGAACAAGTCTCATCCTTCTTTTCTTGTAGGAGATTGTACGCTATCTTTTGTACAAGTCAAATGCATTAGTTATATGGTTATAAAAATTTCATAAGGCATATTGATAATGGAAAACTATTATGCATAATGATATAATCATGCAAATATTTTAGCCAATACAACATTCATCCATATCTCACAGAAAATTTCTAGATCCCTTCCATCTCTACCAAGACATCATTGAGATTTTGCACTAATCCATTATGTCAGCAAAGAGGTTTCATTCTAGATAAGTAGCAATGGAGAGTTGTATAGCACCATGAGCTACTTACCCATCACATGCATATTATTAGTATATTGTCATTAATGCAAACATTCTATCATGCATAACACATCAACTGAATATAAACAAATGCATAACAAAACAATATCATGAAATAACAATTGAATACTTATCTTTTATTTGTTTCGTGGGTAGACTCCTCCTTGAGCCTTTTGCTTCATCATCTTCTTCATTCATGACATCATCATTTCTTATCCAAATGCTAAGATGGATAAGAGGTTCTTCAAGAATTGAGTTCTTCATATTCCTCATTGCTTGAGAGATCTTTTTTGAATCATGAGAGCTTGATCTTTAGTTGCTCCCATCTTCTCTTTCTCTTATTATGAGCCGAGCTTCATCTTGTGTGCACACTTCCCAGAGTCTTCTGAAGGTAATCACTTCCTTCTGGCACACACTCCTCGAATTAATGATTCCATTGATCCTAGGAGGCCATTCAAGGTGGTTATCAAAATTTATGTATTCTCTACTTATTCATCCACTGCTTCAAGTTGTTCTTTGATTTGATAGACCCATGTAAAGTATGACTGTATGGTATTTGCATTCTGGATCTTTATGTTCTTCAACTGGATTCTCAAATTCATCTTTTGATTTATGTTCTTCCCTTCAAATAGCTTGGTCAAGGAATCAAATATCTCTTTAGGTGTCTTTAGGGAAGACACTTGTGGTGTAAGGTGATCCTTGATTGAATCGACAATGATCTTCTTGTCCTTGACCAAGTTCTTCTTGTGTAAGGCTTTAGCCTTATCTCCCTCTGGAACTGGAACCTATCCACTTATGTAGGTGTCCAATTAATTTTCTTCAAGAACCAATGAAAACTTATATACTTCCATGGTTGGAATTTTTAAGCTTCACCAAGCTTGTGATCAAGCTGGTGTGATAGTTCATTTTGAAATGAGAACCTCAAAAGTAAATAGCAAAAGATTAGATCTTACCGATTTGAGGTGTCCGTCCTGGTTCCAGATCTCGCTAATCTAGGGTTTTTCAGAGAAACCATAATTTTCAAAACTTGGAATATTTCTGATCTGATTGGATAGAAATATGGGCCTCTTCAAGGAGAGATTTCCAATGTACTCCTTTTCTGAAAACAGTGGAGGCAAGCTCCCGGAACAGGAAGCCCTAGTTTTCCTATTTCTTCTCCAAAAATTTCTGATATTGTTTCTACAGTATATCCAAAATTACTGCTCCTATATGTCTTAAATTTTGTACTAAGGTATCCTAATCTGTCCTCTTTCCAACACCATAGGTTTGAGCAGAATTGGTTCACCAATTGGGACTTATGAGAGTTTTCCCAAGGTGATTTCTTTCAGGACTGTTCAACATAGAAAACTTGTACAGACTTCCACATGTCACTGTTTCATCATCAGGGTATGAAACTTTTACCACTAAAATTAAAATCCATGCCATATATAGAAAATCTTGATAAATTTCATTTGGACCTTCGTAGCCCGAGATATAGCAATTCTCCCTAGGTGTCCTGTTTAGGGATAAATCTTGGATGAGGCTGGAACCTTGATTTGGAGGAATCATATATCCCAGAATATAACGTACCTAAGGCTGAAATTTTTACAAAGGGTACGGAACAAACATTTCTTTGGCCTGTAAGATTTTTGGCTTTTGCACCTTCTCCAATATCAAGATATAGCAAATGTACCAAAACTACTAGTTTAGTATTTTAGAGTTTTTCAAGTCGGGGGTCAAATTAGGGTTTGACTTTCCTGGAGTTTTACCCAAGAAAAAATTTCGACCTTGGTCTCTAAATTTTGATTTGGAGGAGGAGAGAAATCCTATGCTAGGCTCCCTCAAAATTTTCACTTTGGTGAAAAGCCCTAATTTTCGCTGCAGTGGTAGGTCAAAAACTGAAAATGCCCAGAATCAAATTTTGCTTCGACAGAAAGATGCACCCTTCAATGGAGAGTTATCCTAGCCTCCTTTTGATGATGATATGTGGAGAGAGACTCAAAAAGTAAGAAGCCCTAGCTTATGCAGCTGCACGGTGTCTTCTTCTTAGGTTAACTTTGATACCATGTTAGATTTTTATCATTTAAGCAATATGATCTTAGGATCTTATCTGAGAGAATAACATGCACATCAATAAATCACAAGAGACAATAGACACACAGATTTTCCTCAGGGAAACCATAATGGAGAAAACCACACAAATTCCTCAGGGATA